>JAHFWJ010000810.1:600000-781444 GCA_028555115.1 Himalopsyche japonica
TACAATTTTTGAATACAACTGGTAACTATTACGATACTTCACGTAGGTCAAAAATTTTCCGAAACGAAATATCATTGTGCTTTATTTTACAACTCTTGTGATGTCTATTAAGTTAATTACTCTTATTTCACTATTCTTATGGATTTCTAGTCCGTTAAAACCATTCAATCAACAAACAACTTTCATAAATATAAATTTATTATATTTCTGTAATACTTTACAACAAGCATAAACAAAAGAATCGACATTTTTTTCTATGCGAAAGTTTCACTGAATTAAAAAAAATATGACTGTGATACGTTTGGTGAAAGAAAGAAACTAGTCATTGAATAAAATTGTCACCTAAGATATAAAAAATTAGACAGATTCTGTGAAAATCATTTTATACGTTCCCTGCGGAGAAAAACAAAAGATATAAAATTCAAAAATCAACCTTTTCAATAATTAATTAGGTAGTGTCAGTTCAAGCCAAACTTATGAAGATTATCAAGAAAAATCAGACTGTGTTTCAAAAAAAAATAAGCTCTTACACGACATTTTTGACACTCTAAATTCACTTATAAGCTTCAAATATTAACGCACCACAAGAAGTTCAGAAGTTAGTAGTAAGACAGTTAATATTATTGATTTCATAGCATTATATAAATAAAACATAAAGCAACCGTGTTTTTCGTGCTGCTTTATTATTGTTTAAGAGACATTTCGAAAACAAAATACTCATTTAGTAAATATAAAATTAAATATCAACTACGCATAAATTTATTTTTAATATTTTGTGTTTCATCCAAGTTTTCTTTCAAAGAAACAATCTGGATATGCGGATTGTAATCTCTAGATTAAGTACATCATTTATATCTAAGTGTTTTAATTGATTAAAATTCTTAGCATGACCTTTTTGATCAGTTTATCATTCACAAGTAATCTCTACTGCCAAAAGGGATGGATAATTTTGTTATTTTAAATCATAAGGTTTCTCTGATCCGACTGTTATAATTATTAATAAATAAACCCTTTTGCTACGTAAATTATGAAACGTTTAAGACGCTTTCGCTTAAGCAATATTATAATGTATTTAAACCTTCCATGAAAAATGTCAATGATATTAACCTGTTTCAAATAATTACTATTTAAAATATATGATATGGGTTAATTAAGTATATGTATATAAAACTAAACAAACACTTACGTAAAAAAAAATTATTTAAATCATTCCAAGCCGTGATGATCTACTTCTATTTGACGTATTATTGTTATTCCCACTACATGAATACGACTGTGTATTGCCACGAAAGTATTCAACTATACCACATCCTTAGTTTTATTCTTGATTTAGCTTCAAAACGCGCTACAGGAAGAAAACTATGATCGTTTATTACGATGCTATTTTAACTTTTTATTTAGTTAAGAACAGCATGATTTGAAATTCTTTTTAGTGAAGATAGTTCATGAGATCACCTTTATGACCTCACTAGTGTTTTAATATTTGGTTATCTTCATGATTTCAGAAGTAATATCAATTGAAAACAGTACGAAGTAAGATGTGAAATAAAACAGTTGATTTGTTATACAATAACACAAATAAATCATTTTTTTCTTGATTAAGTTAACGGGAAAAGCCTATGTAATTACAAAAATAATAAGTGATGTGCAAGTCCTACTTTGACAAAGTGACTTAATGATTTTCAAATTAGCGAATACTCTTGAAAACGTTTATGATCAGCATATTTTTATGTAATAGTTAATCTTGAATCGTAAAATTTTCAATTTTGATAGGGTGATTTAAGAAATTTTTTAATAAATCGTTACATATTTATATGAAATTGTGAATACAAAAGCCATTCACATTTTTTTGTTAAGCATATATAATATTGCAGATATTTGCACAATTGTACATGTGCTAATATATTTTTATTTATGCAATGGCGCAATAAATATAGTATTTACATTCTGTTTCAGTAAACCGTCTTCGTAAATTTAACGTTTCGAGTTATAAACTTTGCAATTACATGTTGTAACTCTGACAGTCGCCTTTGAAGAGTAGCCTTTATTGTAAGTTTGACGGTACTTTATTACATTCCATGGACCGAGAAATTTATCCCCATATATTATATATTGGATATGTACATACTAATACTTTATTAAATATTTATGTTTGTTCGTAAGTAATATACCAAACTTCTCATAAAAAATATTTTTCGGCTTTTTTATGAAAAACTGGTATGAAATTGCAAAATATATTTTTTAATAATATGTATAAATACACCAATGTATCATGCATCATGCTGTTATATTTAAAAAACGTAATTATCTTCATACTTACGATATCGTAATATATATTTATTAACATTTTGACTACAATTGTGGTCTAGTGGTTAAAGTATTGC
Organism: Himalopsyche japonica; assembly: GCA_028555115.1. NCBI lineage: Eukaryota > Metazoa > Arthropoda > Insecta > Trichoptera > Rhyacophilidae > Himalopsyche > Himalopsyche japonica. Next base: position 602,385 of record JAHFWJ010000810.1, read on the forward strand.
ACTAGCAAAAATTATTGCTATTGCTATTACAGCTATTGTGATTTAAGATTGGCTTTTTTCTTCGAGTTGTTCTTCAATATATAAAAATCATCAAGCTGTGATTGCCTGTTGTCGTTTTTAATTTTTTAAATATTTGGTGTATTGGCTGAATTGCTGATTGGTAAAATTAATTTTTTTAATTTAAAAACAAAAAAAAATGTTTTTAGTAGAGTTATTATTTTCGATTGCAAAGAAAATCCAACTACGAACACTTGAGTGGTTTGTTACGTGTTTATGGAAGAACACAATTAACATAAACTAATCTTTATGTTTCTATTTACTGGTTTTCACCCATAAGACATTTAAAACAAAGCAAAATTTATGTTTAGTACCATTTCCACATTCTATTTTATGACCATGACCGGTTTTGTTGATCGAGAACATTATCAACTAGAAGAAAAGAAATATAAACAAGACTACATCTATAAAAATTTACATTGTTCATATTTTCAGATGATAATGCTCGAGATGAGCGAAACCAGTCGTGATTTTAAAATACACTGTGTAAAGAAATGTGTTGACTACTAAATTTTTTTATGTATCGTAATTAGGAAATAAATTTCGATATATTTTAAAATGTTCACTTACAATTAGTAATATCAATCAATGTCTTTTTTCTTTGATAATTTTATTCAATTTGGAATATCGACTTTATTTGTAATATAAAACCACATTAACAGAGCCTCATCAAAATATAATATTTATTATTTTTAATTCAATATGTTAAACAGAACTGTACCGGTGTTTATTTAAGTACCATACAATCTATAATATATGATGAATGTGGTGATCTCAAGTTTTGAATTATTTGTTTTTTAAATTACAATGTATATTTAAAGTGCACTCAGTGAATGAATCGTGCCAAAACTGCTTTTCCTTTTGTATATAAATAATTTCTGATTTAATTTGATTTTGTTTTATTTGATACCATTGCGTTTATTTTCTCAGTTGTTATAGTTACGCTCGCAAAGACGCCAATAAATACGTTTTAACGTCCAAAGGTAAACTCTTTGAATACTGAAATTACGCACGTCTGTAGTGTCGTTAAATTTTGACGGGTGTTTGTCATCGTCTTTAAAAAAGCGACCCGCTTCTAAATGGGCCGTTTTATTTATACCCGGTGAATAATGGCGGCGTGCCTGAGAGGCAATCACGAGGCAGGAAAACTATTTCGTGAATGTAATCAAATACCAAAGACCGGAAAATCGCAAAGTCCACCACGGCTTGGCAAGCTGCCCCTGACCTAACCTAGCAGCGCACATCTAACAACGTGTACAGATTCAGTGTAGAAATGTTTTTGACACTTCGATACTTCAAACTTGACCCAATACTACTCTTTATCGCCGATATCATATGAATTAATCTCAATCTTTCACAAGTACTTCATTTGTAAACATAGCAATTATTTGTAAACACAAAAGTATTCTTATAAAATGCTCTACGAATACTAAGTGCAAGCGTTCACTAGAAACAAATTTTCTATTCATGAATATTGTAGTGGAAGATAATTTTAATTTCGTATTCACTTGAACTATTTACTAAAATAGAGGAGTAGTTTATTTTAATTAATCTTCCCGTCAAATAAATTCTTTAATCATTAAAATCTTACGATAATCAAAAAGACTTCAGTTTTAACGTAATCACAATCATTTCAAGGAAGGATACAGACGACATTGAATATTTACTTCAAACTTTTTTTTTTATACCGGATTATAAATTCTCTATCAATAGCCATGTTAAAGTTTGTATATTCTATGTTGGCGATGCTTTCTTTGAATGAAACATATTTCTGTCATTTAAATACGTGGTAAATTTACATTTAATATTTAGTTTTACTTATTTACATAAATACAAAGAAGGATCAATTAGTCTAATAATAAAAAAATGTATGAAAAAATCATCTCTTTTCAATCGCATTCATAGAATATAAAACGAATTCGGGCTATGCAACGCCAAAACTAACTGATTAATTTAAATAATAAAACTCAATAGCAATAGCGGAACCGGTCATGATTTAGTCACTTTAAAATTGTAGAAGTATGTTAAAGTTTGTATATTCTATGTTGGCGATGCTTTCTTTGAATGAAACATATTTCTGTCATTTAAATACGTGGTAAATTTACATTTAATATTTAGTTTTACTTATTTACATAAATACAAAGAAGGATCAATTAGTCTAATAATAAAAAAATGTATGAAAAAATCATCTCTTTTCAATCGCATTCATAGAATATAAAACGAATTCGGGCTATGCAACGCCAAAACTAACTGATTAATTTAAATAATAAAACTCAATAGCAATAGCGGAACCGGTCATGATTTAGTCACTTTAAAATTGTAGAAGTAGCGATTAAATTTGTGTTTAATAATAACATACAACGCCTTTGAGCCAAGAAGCGACAGAAATCACCTAAAGTGATAAATTAATGAATCTTGAAATATGTGTTGTATATTTGTAAATTCAATTCCGCTGAATGGTTCTATATTTCTTTCAGATAACACTATCAACCTGTTCTCACTGTACCATCTCGGCTACCCACAACAATCCAGATGATCGTCTATATATCAATGGAAGTAATGTAAATTGATTCGAAACGCCGATAGTTCTTACAAAACGGCCTCCTTCAACTGACGGCTAAGCATCTAAATTCCTGAACCACATTGGATGCCAATTCACTCATGCATATTAAATCACGCTCATCGGTTACTTGAATCAATTTTCTCGGTTCAATGTCAGCGCCTTCAATTTTTATCACATATCTAAATTTGTTTTATATTCTTTGAATTGAGATTATTTTTCAAATTCATATTACCTTAATTTTAAAGCATTTTTTTTTTTATTATTATACAACAGTCTACATTATTAAGTAAATCTTAGATTTTAAACTATTACTAAACTAACAAAAAAGAAAGAGTAAAGAAAAACTATTAATTCTTCATTATATATATAACAGTCTTGTTGTTGTTGGCAGAACACACTATTTTAGTCGTCCATTTCAATCCAAAAAAATATATACTAAAGTAAACAGAAAATGGTTGAACGAGAATATAGAGTATTTGCAGGGAAGGTCGAAGAACTCTTTTTAGTAGTTCTTCTGTAATATTGACCAAATATGTGCTTATTAAGTTCACAGTATCAAATTCTGGTGTCAAAAAGTGATAATTATTACTCCAGATGCAACTAATGAATAATTTTAGAATCGTATATTGCCCAGAGCCGATTATTTATTTGATCAACATTTCTTTTTAAATGTAAATGCAAAAATCACGGAATACTTTCCACAAAGCTTTTGTCTTAATTTCATTGTTTGAACACGTGTGAAATTGATGTTGTTTTGAACACTTTCTTGGGTACCAGCGATATTTTCAACTGTTCTCCTAGGTTGTGGTTTATGCTTGTAGTTTACTGCTACAGATGCGCCTTTTTCAAAATTATTCATTTAACGGTATCAGTATTGATAAGGATAGATCATAAATTTCACTTTTTCATCATATATTTAAATAAATCATGGTTAACTTTGGCAGCTAAATATAAATATATGAATATATTTTTTAAACTTTTTAAAGACGTTAAAATTCATTTTTTCTAATCAAAATGGTGACAAAACGAAGTTAAATTTCATGGGAATACCTAGAATAATAAACTCAATCAAAGCTATTTCATGTACATGAATTTAGACAAGACCGATTTATATTTTAATACTGGACATGAGTTTTTTTCATTTCTTTTTATATACTCATCGAGTCGATTTGAAAATATTTATGAATATCGCTTTGGCTATTCACGTTTATATTTTATAAATAATGTAATGAAATTCAATACAGATCAAAATATTATTAATTCAACATGCTGAAAAAATATCAATTTATTTTTTCAAAAAATGTTATTGTTGCGCTGTGTTATAATGGTTTCTACCCAATTAAAGTAAATTAAAGTAAAAGCCAATTCAATCAATACTCAATTCACTTTTGAATTATTAACTGTTACTTCTTAGCGGAGAGACATTATATCTCAGAATTGCAACTATATCAACTATGATCGCTAAAACGGTACCGCTTTTGATCATAAAAATATTAAATTGTGGAAAAAGCATTATTTTTATCGGAAAAAAATCTTAATAAACGTTTTGTTGTATGTATTTCGTTCTGTACACTCGTTCTATTGTTCTCAATTTTATTAGAGATCAAAAACTATTCCAGCATTTTAATAAATATATTGAATTCTTTGCGAGAAAAATCAAATCAATATTCAATACACCCTTTCTGTAAAGCATTTCAAATATTTGCACAAATACAAAAAAAAAGTGTTCGATATATCAATAATATTTTATTAATTTGAACTGAGCGCAATCATTTGTGGAGCTATGCATTTAGCAAATAGATTCCTGCTATAAAAATACCCAACATCGAACGAACGGTGGAGCCGTATCGCCATCTGTACAGGCATTTCTATAATAAACGAATACACATTCTCATAATTCAATTCTATTCAATATGCCCGAAACTCTAATTAAACCTGAATTATATTCCTACTTGTGACTTTGCATTTAACTCATAGCATGTATATGTTCATTGGAATAGCACATGGATGTTCGGCTCTAATGTTGTCGAAATTTGGCAAAGCTCCAAATAAAAATTATGCGACCATGTTTTTTTCTGCATCACAAAGCATATTCAAGGTTTTGTTGTTCTAAAGCTGCCAAATTCTCACTAATAAACGTGACGATATAAACGCAATATAACACGTCTTTAAATAACACTCACATCTAACACGCTTTCTCAAGATTTTTTCTCTTCTACATAGAAGATTTTTAGCTTATTTTATTGTTTCTTCAATTGTTATACCTTATTGAAAACGTCACTGTTATGCTGATCATTTTGTGGTATTTTATTGGTAAATCTTGATGCTAGTTTTTCAGGGCTGTAATAGCTATATATAGCTAATAAAAAAAATATTCATTTACGTAACCATGTTGACGAGTTAATGTGGTACTAATATCGCCAACAATTGCAATGAACAGTCTGTAATTAAGTGTTTTCTGATAAATTAAAATGGGCTAACAAAACTTTAGATTCTCATTTCAAGAAAAAGCAGAAATGAATAATTAAATTTTAATTTCAAAACAAGCCATAGCTTTTACAAAAAAAAAATGTATGTAAAAACCATACATTTTGACTTCCACCGCCATTTTTATGTTGAACTGGTGGATTTTTAAGTGTGACTAGATAGTTACTAGACGCATAAATATATTTAACCATTAATTCATAAGTATCGGTAAAAATTGAGCTCACTCTCGTGCATTTTTCATGTTATTCGTTGACAGTGCCTATGAATTCAGATTCCCTAACGGCTTTTTACCATAATAGAATTAATGTTAACTGTTATGCTGAAAATAAATCTAATATGGAAAAAAGGGTGTTACAAAAGCGATTATCTAACTGTTTACCGTTTAACTGGCTTATATGTGCATATAAAAACATATATAAACAGATAAAAAAAAATTCTTGTGAAAACATTTTTTTTATAAGTCCTTGTCCTTCACCGTTGAAGCTGACATATTTCAAGGAAATTATTCAATTTTTTCAAAAATTTTAATTCAAAATTAATATACCTTGTATAAAAATGTACTTTTTTGTAAAATAAACTCATCTAACTTATTTTGCTGAATAGCCAGTTATTAACCAAACGAGTAAGTTAGTCTATAGTCGACTAAATATAAAAAACGGAAACGCCGTCATATTATTATTTCTGAAATGCATAGTTTTGTCGCTGCAGTAAAAATGCATTAATTCACTCAGGGCTTTTGAATTATATATCATGAATTGTTTGTTTAGTGCATTTTGTGAGTATGGTTTCAATTCAAACAACTTGGCTACTTTTTGTGTAAAAAAAATGCTCTTTTTAAATGCAAACTGAGGAAAATTTGCATATTGGATTTTTTTGGAGTAATTTCATTCACGGAACTTTACATATTATTCTAGAGTCGAGATAAAAAGTGTTTATCCCTCGTGTGTTCATATATTGTGTCCTCTGCAGCCCTTTTTTTATTGTAAATTGTAAATTTTCTCTTCTAGTATATTTTTGCTTTAAAACCATGCACGCCATATAGTTTATTCCAGATTTAAGGCGTCAATTATTTTTTTATATCATCATAACCAAAAATTGATAATATACTCTATTCATAACTGTGTTATTATTTTATAAAAATGTATATTACTAAAAAAATGAATGAATTGAAATACATTGTAACAGACCAAAAACTATAGCAAATTTAAAAAAGTAAATATTTTTTATTTTTCCTACTATTACTGAATAACCAATGGAATTGAATCCATTTTGGCCAAAAAAATTAAATTGCATCATTATGTGTATTTTCAAGTTTTATAAAACGAAAGGTGAAACAAAAAATCCATATCAGGTATATGATAAACCATCTTTATATAAATGTGTTATCAACATTTAATTTTTTTCCCTTTGAGAAACACAGTTTTATTTTAATTATAATTTTTGTAATGGTATACTGCACACATTTCACACCTATTTTTTAAAAAGAATTCAATTTGATTATTGTTGCTGTGTCAACTTTAAATCAATTTAGCATCTCTTTTTACATATTTTTTTTGCAACGCATAATTTACTTCAAACAGAATGACGGTTGAATGAATTCTTAAGATTATAAATATAAATTTAACTATACATTCTTTTTTTCTGATATGAAAAAACAATATATAAACACATCCAACCAAAAATTTGCTCAGAAAATAAAATAATTTAGTATATCTTTTGCCACTTTTCCAATACGTTTTTCTTGGTATTTACAAAAAAAATTTTCATAATACACATTCATACATACATATAATAATATGACGATTGCACACCTGCTTCCCTCATCACCGCGATTCGCGATACAAAACTCTTTGCCGTACAGTACAGTACGTACGTACAGTTTTCCCGACCCGAATTCCCCAAGAAGGAAAAGCTTTTCTTGCATTTTAATAAAACCCTCTTAAACATGTAAAATGTCACTCCAAAAGGACATGAAAATTTTCAACACTTAACCTTTGGCAGTAATGCGGCATTACGCTTCCACATACTTTAACAATATAGATTAGAAATGTTTATTTACATTTATTTTTTGTTTTGTTTTCGGAAAATATTATATTTATATTTTGACTTTACATGAACTCATGAGTGAGTTTTAACATTTATTTTATATCCATTTATCCACAAAAAAAACACAATTTTAAATTATAAAAATAGAAGTCGACAATATTTCCAAAACCAAAAACGTTTTAACAAGCCAGTACAACACTAAATTAAATGAACACCTTTTTCGATATATTATCGAAATATATTTATTGTGATTGTTTTTAACAGATTCATTTTGAACCACCATCAATTTAATCCATCTTACATAACACAACATATCAACTTCCTCGATAATTAAATGATCTTTACTGTATCCTTCCAAATATTATTTTATGATAAATATTTTTATACACAGAATGTGCAATTTTGGAAGGTTTAATTTGAAGTTTCTGGTATATTGTTTAGTTAGATTTGGAGTTAGCCAAAATAAGAAATTCTTGAAATCGACTCAAAATACACGAACTAAATAACTTTACCAAACCCTTCTGCATGCATATTCACAGCACAGATTAAACAAATAACAAACTATGGTCATCAAAGAAAGTATCACCATTCTCTAGTATTGTGCAGCGTTTGTAATTAGTACAAAATAAGTATTATATCAACATCAATAATATTTAGTAACAAAGATTTTCTCGTATTTTGTATAGAAAAAACACCGGTTCAACCAACCAATGATGGCTAAATCTGAATCTAAAATATATATACTTTTATAACATATACTCCCGGCTTTTTTATGTTCCAAAACCACTCTCAATAAAATTTATAATCGTTTTAAGCCCCGTAGCAATTAATAACTATACAAAACCTCTCGTTTATTTTTTGTAGTAGAAAATTGTGTTTTATTCACAGTTGAATCCATAAAAATAAATTATGCTTCAAAATTTAGCCTTTAGATATTTATAGTTAAAAAATATCGATATTTCACTTTGATTATATTATTTCAGGATATCGATAAAAATAGTTAAGGTTTTTCAATTAAAAATTTGTCTTACTGGTAATTTGTTTTTCATTAAATGGAAACAAAACTTCGACAAGCATATTTGTCAGTAAATCGGGTTTGCTTAAACTGCGACGGTCCTTAAAGTGTGATGGCAAGTTTAAGTTAAGTCAGGAATATTTTTTAAGTCACTCAATAAATATTTATTTTCTTTAAATATCATCATACATAAATTGAACGATTTTTTTTCAAAATACTTAGATATAATAATAACACAAACCACTCTGGCCTTACTTTACTGTTTCGGCACAGAAAACCATTTGGAAACAAATGCACTCGTTAGCCACTTATAAAGTGTTAACTGTCGCTTCCTGATAGAAAAGCATTATATTTTAATAAAAGCACATTTTTAGTACTTATTTCCACAATATATTTTATGATCAGGAACGGTTTTGCATTATTTGATAATGCTCGGAATGAGCGAAATATGAATATATTGTGATTTGTATTGGAATATCATATAAAGTGTCTTTATTATTTAAAATTAACTCGTTTATTACTTATATTATGAATATGGAAAAGTGAACTAATTAATGAAAAAGTTGTGATCGTTTAACTTTACAGTTATTAGTGCATTTTTAAGAAGATTTTAGCCCTAATCGGTCACAAAATTAATTATTAATGAGATAGCTTACCTTGTTGATGGTCGTATTCTCCTATGTAGCGCCTGGTAAGAAACCGCACCGTCAACGCTGTAAACAACAGAAACGTGATGGATTAACATGAAAAATCCCCACAAGAAATAAGCCGCTATTGCAGAATGGGTGTACAGTCAATAAGCAAAATAATTTACCTGAAATCAATAGTTCGCTTGAGCAATCAATTCCGCTTTACATTTTGGGACGCTGGAAAATAATGACAAAAAATCGCATATTTTTTTATATAAAGAGGTAGCAATGACAGGTTCTACCAGGATACAATTGATAGACTATAACATACAAATATATTTGATGCATAAAAGTTGATAAAAATTCATTACGTAACTTGCTGTGAACTTAGCCATACGCCAATCTCTATCGAGTGTTTATTAATGACGAATTTAAAAAAAATATATATTAAGCTTATAATTAATTGAAACAGGCTTGATCAACTTCATTGATTGAGAAAACTGTTATTTAGAGGATTACTTATCCTTCATATTTAAAGTTAACATAACTCCATGTGTATAAAAGCAAATAATTGTATTATTTGTAATTTTACGCCAAGCATGAAAAATATTGTTTCAATGCAATAAATAAGTTAACCTCTTAGTGCTTAATATATGTAAAAACTGCCAGTAGGAATGCTTAAAACTATAAACTCATAGATGAGATAATAATTATTGTTAGAAAAATTACTTCAGAAATTAACCATCAAACCTGTTTTTGATATCCTGATCAATCTTTTAGACCCATACTAATGAGTCCTTCCAGCATAGATACTTTCACCATCAAGCATTTAGTTCGTACCTTTGTACTTTCAGAACTCTAATTACATTATTATTAAAAGTGAGACTATTTTATTTCGTATTCCGTGTTTCTCTTTCATACATTCGCAATTGCAAGACCTGCCGGGCGCATTTAGGTAAAGTTATTATGTACAATACCTTTTTTTTATTGATTGAATTGGCATTCAATGCCTAATTAATCAATGACTAATTATCAGTAAACTAATATTTATTATGAATTCCATTAATTTGGGCTTTAATCAACTAAATTGGTATTTGAATAAACCGCTATGGACTTAAAAGTGTCAAGAAAACCCGAAATAATAGCATTTTACTTTATTTCGATTTTTTTATTTCAATCCTGCTCAAAATAAACAGGTCGCATTTTATACGAGAAGGCGTTTTATACAGGGAATTACGATATTTTAAATTATAAAATAAATAAAGACTACATTTGTGAATCTTCAAGTGTGTGGTAAAGTAAGCAGTAGTAGTTGGTTGTTGATAGACCTCAGTTGTCAGAAAATGGGACATACACTTTGACAAATTTACTAAAAATCTGCAAAAAATGGATCTATCCCCTTTCTGTCGCTTGATTTGAAATGTGGATACGGGCTGAGTGGTGGGTGGGAAAATGAGCGAACACATAAGTGGAAAACGAGATATTACGCAGCTGTTTGCGAAAAAGTTTCGCATGACGAGTTTTCACAGCTTTCTGAAGCAATGGGCGCTTAGGGGTGGCGGGGCGAGCGGATAGGTAGCCAACGCTTACAGCGTTTCATCCCTCTTGCTTCTTATTATGCCCGAAACAATAAAACTTCAATGAAAATCTGCCATTATTGATAACGCTTTCGTATTAAAAACTTCAGATTTTTCTTTACTTAGCCGGCGTCTGGCAAACTCGACGTTGATGATTCAACTTGTTTCCACTTTGTACTCGGCGTTCTTTGAAAGAAACTGAGTCGAGAAATAATTTACACAATACTTAGCTTCTCGAATATTAATAATTATGTTAGTATTATGAAACATTTAGTTTGTTTGTTAACTGTATTTGTATAATTTAGATGAACAGGCATTTATTGTCTAACTTACGTTCTCTTTAAGTATTATGTTTAGTCCAAAACTTTCTGCAAATAGTTGATAAATATTTTAGTTTACTATTATAATAAAAATATTTATATATGTTCGCTAATTTAGAAAAATTACACATTTCATTTCAATAAAAACAGGTATCAAAGGATTTATATTTCATTAACAAGACTTTAACTTTGTGTTGTTTCAACTGAAGTAGCGGCCGCCTAGTTTTTGGACCTCTTGCTTAACTATCAACTATGAATCCCTTGGATCACCTTTTTTGCAACAGTACAAACATATTATATGAAGTAAGAATCATCAAAGTAAGCTTTCACTGTGAAATAAAAATTACGCTTGCTTACATCATATCAATTTTTAAGTCTGATATTTTTTTGAAGATTTTAAACTGACTAATAAATTATTGGCTCCAACGTTGTAACTGCAACAACTCCGTGGACTACAATCAACTGGCAATCGATGTTCTAGATAGTGTTCAAAAAATTTAATAATACTTTAACGGTCAATTGGTTTTTCAGCGAATATGGAAACCAATTATTTATTTGATTGGGAAAAATTTTCTTCAATAGACAATAATTGTATGTTCATATATTTTGTATGGCAAACTGATTTAAATTGACATATTTTCCTAATAACTTGAAAAAACACTTTCACTTTGAGTGTCTGATATTATGGTGAAACATATTGACAACACTATTTTAGCAGCCGCTACCATCCAATGAATAACAAATGATCTTCTTTGCGAGTCATAGTTTCTTTCCACTCTCTTACCATGTAACCTCTGAAACGTGCGGCGACACAGAAATGGTAACGAAACTTCGTTATGCAAAAACAAGATATCAAAAGAATATTAGATACTTGACAAAGGTATAATAATACCATTAAAGAATCAAGAAAGAACCCTTTTTCGCTACAACCTTTAAAATGTGTTTGCATTCCTTGAATTTACTTGCAGAAGCGTTCAAGCAGACGAAGAAGAGTTCTTAAACATTTTCAAATAAAATATTTTTTATTTCACTTTTCTTCTTTTTTAAGCATTCAGTAAAATTCGAGAGCATAAAACATAGTGTAATATGCCTAGTCTAAACAATCTCATTATCTCAATATTAATAAATGTTATATGTGTTCTATATAAGATTACTCTTCTTTACAACGGTATAATGGCTTGGTGGAGTTGATATAAATGGCATAGCAAAATAAGTGGTAATAATATAATGAATATTTTCATTGGGAGAGCTGGGAATGTACTGCTAACCAAACAATAATTAGATTACCTTGTAAAAGTAAGATGGGAAAGAAGGGTGGACAATGTCAAACACTCACAACATGGATAAACATACTTTTATGTAGAGATTGAAAAAATAATGAGGTCTCTCACTTATATTTTTTATTATAATTTTTTTTAACCCTTACAACTTGAGTTTCACATAATATGGTAATCACTTGACGTAAAAATCTTTACTACAACAATCTCAATATTGAAGTTTTGGCACATTTTTTTATTCCTTTCCAAAGTTATACTTACAACAACAAATTTTTATTTATTAGTCACCTTAAATATTTATGTATAGAGTTCTGGCAAGACTAACATAAGAAAATAACGTTTATATTATTAATCAAATATATAATCCATATTTGCCATAAACTACACAAGAAGAAGCTATTCTTTTACATTACGGTTCGGTTTATTATCAAATACTTATTTTTTTAAATATTGGCAAAAGAGATCAACTTTCATATTTAATTAAATGATTTTTATAATATTATTTTAATATTTTTTATTACTTAAAAAAAACGGAATAACAATGAGTGTCATTCCATTTATGTAAGTAATAAAAAGTATATTAAAATACTAACTGATTAAAAAGAATAAGTATTTTTTTCTTTTTGAAAAGTTCTTAGAAGAATAATATTTTCAAAATAATAATATTTAGATTCAACTCGGCTTTCCTCACGAACACAGATGCGTAAGGTTAATCGTTTAGTCAGAGTTTACACTTAACAATCGTGAAACAAAACATGGTAAAAGACATTGAAAAAAATTATATTATATTTATTTGCTGCTTAAATTTTAAATAATAAAAACACATTTTTAAGTACTATGTCCGCAATATATTTTATCATCATAACAGTTTTCGCTCATCGTGAGTATTATTAACTGCTAGGATACAAACTACAACAGATAGAATAAAAATGACAAGCATGGCTCTTTGTAAAAAAATGCAATATATAATGCATTCCCTAGAACATTTAAATGCATGTCGCTTCGGTAATAAATGTTTAGCACTCTTTATTGCTGCTACTGACTTTTCCATAATTGTTTCTAAATTCTTAATAGATTAATGATTTTGCGGCACTTCCATAGACAGTTAACTTCTCAAATAGAATACCGTATTCCGTCGTATAAACTTATATTATTTGATCAGTACGCAAATTTTATAAAAAAATCAAATAAAATAATTTCTAGCATTCAGTGATCGGTGCTTAAGTTAATAGTTTATTTTTATTTATAAAGAAACAGTTGAACATGCGAATAAATACTAATAAAGTATTTGAATATGCGAATAATACTTTTAAAATCATGTTTTATGTTATTGTTAATGAAATTAAATGTGAGCCATTTAATTTAATTTTTTAAGTGGCAGAACACGTCATATTTACTTTTTTTTTATGAAATACAATCGTTTTCGTGCAGTTCTGTAGGTGATCTATGAATTATAGAGTAAATTTTCCGTTTTTAGTGTAATATAATTTTCATAATCTTCAATGATTTATAATCATTATTCCTTCAAAATATAATACGTTTGACTATATTAACTTATTGTTCATGCTAAAATTGTCGTAAATAATATCGGTAGGTGTTTTAATTGAACACTAAAAGCGCTATTAAAAATACCAAAAAACAATTAAAAATCGACGCTCAAAATACATGGTCTCTATAAATAATACATTCACCGCAAAGCTTTTATCGCATGTTTCTATGGCATGGACATTTAAAACAAAATACGTTTTGGAGAGAAAGAAAAATTCGCATCTAGGAGAATGTCAGATGCCATGTAGTTTAAATCACTACTACAAAAAAGCTACACACTGAACATTTTAAGTTCAATGTGAGAGAATTCTTCAAGACCTGTAACCTGCAAACACGCTTACACAAGTAAAGTTATTAGAATGATCATTTTAATAAAATAACTGCAATAGTTAAGGACTATTTATCCAAATTTATAATTTTACTTAGTAATTATTTTATACCTACAATTATTTGGATCATATCACCTTTGAAATGTTATATTCAGAATGCTAATGTTGACCCAAGATGTTGATATATCGTAAAAACATACAAAAATGAAATTTAGGAAGTAGTGTGAGCTTAGCTACACATGAATATCAGTTAGGACAATGAAAGTTGATCAATAATGTAACGCCAATTTTCGGTCGTTTCCCAAAAAGTTTGGGTTTGTTGACAAATGACCATTGATAATCTAGATATTTAATAATTTTTTTAACTCTTATTAAAATGTTCAACGTTTTAATAAACTTAGAGCACTACAGCCAAGTCCAACAAAATTGACTTCTCGTTTTATAAACATGCTTTTATTTTTTGATTATTTTTTAAATTTGATACTCAATTTAATAATACATTTGTAGCTTTAAATTAATTCAAATACTAAAATAAACTATTTTTTCTTTGTCGGTGTCTCTAAAAATTTGGGATCCATTTTATATTCGACGGTATCTAAAAATATATGTAAAATTTTAGTCCTGATAAATCATTCAAAAATTACAGATTGATTGTCGATTCTTTAGACAAAAATCCCGAAAACTAAATTGGTATATCAGTTCAAGAAACTACATCACTAATGATTTTGATAGCAACCAAAAGAGAGAATGCGTAGATAATGATTCTGGGTATACAAGCAAAATTTTAGATTCTAATAGTAATATTTAATAAATAATATGACTTTATTGAAATTCTTATCGACGTGACTTTACATCTGCCCTATATATATATATATTATTTTATCAGCCATTTAAAATGTGTTAGTGCATCCATATAAGTAAACTAACTTAAATTTATTACAATATCTCGAATAAAAGGATTTTCATTTTTCACGGTTGTATTTCAAAATAATATTTGAAATAAATATATTTCTGGTACTACCTTCTCATCCGCAATATTATTATTTCAAAACACGACTTATAGAGAGAATTATAGAAACAAGGTTTCCACGACAAACACGCTATTAAATATGTACAATGCTTCGAATCAATACACACATCAAAGACAATCTTTGCGATCTATTTGGCCTGAAGATATGTATTTCAAAACCGAAACACATGTCATGTATATGTAGATATAAGTGTTAAAAAAGATAGATTAAAACATTCATTTTGATTTGGTCGCTTGAATCACAATATGTTCCAAGTTCCTGCCTTGTTTCATCGAGTAAAAAATTTGTGAAAGAGCAAAAAATACAAAAAAGCTACGATAAGGAAGCGGACTAACTTTTTCAGCGTCCACTTCTTCGTTCTTTGTCGGGTGTATATTAGAAAACTGATCTCGAAGTTAATACCATCGGTAAGCTCTTGAGGAATGCTCAACTTATTTTTGTATGAAACGGTCGAAAAGAGGATTTCGCCACAAGAAACTTATAGAGAGCCAACTGGTAAACTACTTGGGTCACTGGAAAAACATACCATTTCCATCTTTAAAATAAAGTCAGAATTTATAGTCCCTCTTAGAAAAAGCAACTATAACAATCACACCATTGTTGACCTTTCTTGCGCGATTTGTAGAATATTTCATCAATGTTCTTGAATTGAAAAACATTTCATTCTTAATCATAAACATAATGAAATTTTCTCGAATAAGGTTATGTGTCCATTTCGTTAGCTATAAATGAAACTGTTTTGTAATAAGCTGCGAAACTTTTAAGGTTTCAAAAATTAATATCTCGCCCGTATATTTAAGGCTCGTTAAAAAGTCAATTTACATCACAAAACCAGACATGCGTCTGACAATAAGGGATTGACGTACATTTTCAGTGACCTTGCCTAATTGTTGTAAAAAAACAATAAGCCCGTTGTTATTTATTTTCAGTAATTATTTTTATGTGAAACATTAGAGTTTGTTAAATTTTTAACGTGGATAATAAATAAAACATCAATTTTCGTTTCATAAAATAGATCAATTAGTGATAATTCTTAGTGAAAGAAAATCAAGCTTAGTAAAAGCCTCTAAGTATAACACGAGGAACTATGTATTATTTTTTTTCCCTTTCCATTAAAAGCAAGTTTTTGACTGTAAATGTTAATAACCATTTTTATAATCATCTGTTTTGATTATTGTTTTGGAAGTCGTAAAAAATAGGCGACGCAATTTTTTTACGGAAAATATTCAATAAACTATTGTAAAATATTTTAATCGCAAAATATTTTATAAATTATTGTGATGTTACAATAATACATGAAATATTTAGGAAATTCTAATGCGCAATTGACTACCACTATTTTTCGTATGGTGAATTATTTTTAAGAAATTACTGAAACACAATCACAAGACTGGGCCACAACTTATGATGAGATCATCTGAAAACATCGCTGTTATCCAAGATAGTCTTAAAAACCATTCATCAACCTTTACCCCACACCGTACTCAATAAATTGGACTCGAGGTAAAAAACTTTGAAGGAATTTTTTCATTTCCATTTTGATGGATACGTTAGGAAACAAAATAATTGATTTCGGGCAAAATAAATCAAAATTAAAAGTAACAGCTTGGAGTCTGGAGGAATCAACAGCTTTTTTATTAATTAATTAAGTTACGGTTAATGTTAATAAAATACATTAGTTTAAATAATAGAAACACATTTTTTATTATTTAAAATATAATGCCTTTCCATCAAGAAGTGACAGTTAACACCTTAAAAGTGAAAATACATTATACTTTTATTTGATAACTTTGGACGCCAAAATTGAATGTTAAATGATTTCTGAGCACGTAATAACAATAAGAAAGTGCAACTTCTCACACAGTCATTATTACAATAGAATTGACGAGAGTTCTCTTATCACACCAAATTATCTTCAAAAATAGTGATGTCAAATTGCTTCCAGGTTCACTGGATTTAACAGCTCCGGACATCTTTTTGTGTGAATATTTAATTTATTTATGTGTCAAAAAAGCAAAAGCGCTTGAACATCATAAACATTTGTAATAGAATCAATGAAATAGCAATTGAAATGGGAAAAAAAAGTCATAAAAAAGTATTATACACTAGCAAGGCTAATAGAGATGTACATTTAGTAAATTTTGTTTTACATGTGAAACTCCCAACAAATTTTCTGTCATTTTACATTAAATAATTTAACAGTTAACATTCCCAGCGAACACCTTAGACAATTTCAGTACATGGTTTTTCGTAAATAATTTTACCAAATTCAAAGTTTTTTTTGTGAAAAAAACGTGAGATTTTTTTTCTCTATAGTACCTTTCTAATGGCTGCATATAAAATGTAAAAGATTTATTTTTACACAGTTTTTCATTTATTTTGTATTCAGAATTAAACACTTATTATTTTGTAATGATGTTAATATCAACAATGATCCATTCTTATGAAAATTTCAGTGTTTCTATGTATCACTGTTAAAACAAACTCAGAGATGAGGAATTTCGTTTTCTTTTCGGCTTTCAACTTTAATAGGATTTAAGTTGTCCTGTCAATTATAAGTCATAAGCAAGCTTTTTTCGTATTTTTAGCGATTTATTTTCTCATTATCAGGAATAATGTCAAATATATATTGTATAATATACATATTCATATATAAATGAAACAAGCAAATGCTTCATTCTTTTTGAATAGTTTGTTCACGAATAATGTAATTCTTCAAATTTTCTAACAGATAACCATGCAAGTATGTCTGATATCTTCATAGTCTAGTAGAATACATGTACAATAGTTAAGAACGAGTTCTTTCGTGTATACTTAATGTGACCATTTATTTTTGTCCTCAAAACGGAACATCTACCAATTTTTACGTAATAGCATGTATATTCACGAAAACACGTATTTTTTCATATTTTTTTATGCATTAATTAAAAGAAAAGGAATGTTGATAAAGAAAATAAGAGGAAAACATAATATATATATGAAAAAATTATACTATCTTGTTTTAAATTTTTTTGATGGACAAATTTTCTTAAGTATAACTGGGTTTGCTTTTAAATAAGAATGGAATTCTTAGCAGGATTTTTTAAAATTTATTTTATGCACCGAAATCAAGCTAGGATTTGTTCCGCAAAGTTATGAGAAACGGCTACACTACACACACTGTCGATTTTTTGCACTTTTTTTTTAATTTATACCGTGTGTTGCCCTCTTTTTGAAAACGGGACATTTCGACGTCCCTAAGCTGTACATGGGGACAACGGGACAGGCTACCTATAAACGGGACGGTCCCGTTCAAAACGGGACGTATGGTCACCTTATGTATACTGCAAAGTTTACTCTTTTCGCGATCTATTTATTTTACCATCAAAAGAGACCTTTTATAGAACGATAGATTACTGAAATTTTCCTGCTTTAATCCTTAACCGTAAAAATTTTTAAAAACAACTTTTTGAAATATTAAATTATGAGTAAGTTATGCACTATATTTAAGATTTGCTGAAACAGCAAATTCCTTTAAAAACTTCAAAAATCAAACGTATCACAATTTTTTTTTTATATGAAATTCATAAATCGGTGCATATTCTTGGTTACGATCTGCCTCTTAATATAATGTGATACACTCACTCTAGTTTGCTAGTTTACGTAAGTTTAGAAACAATGTGGTCTTTTCAGACCATGAATGTTCCTTTTTGTTTTATTTACACTTTTTTTGCAAGAAAAAAGAGAAAAAATATCACTTAAGTAATTCCCAGTAGGATCATGAAAAGTTTACCCATACATTTCGCATCGTGGCAATAGAGCAATCAATATTGTATAAATAGAAGACGATTCAACGGAGAAAATGTTTATTTCATAAGGTGTAAGAAAGATGTGTTAGTAAATAGGTATCCATTATGATAAATAGAATTTTTGGTGGCGCCAGAATTTTTTTCTTTGATACGATTTACTACACTTTGCATTTTTTTACCATTGATTTCATTTAATTTTAGAATTTATGAAATAAGCCACAGTGATTTGCATGAAGTAGTGATTTATTAGAATTATTCATAAAGAAAATATTTTCCAAGTCAACTAAGAAAATGGATCGCCTAACGCTACCGAGAACTTTCCACAAATATAACGTATTATTTTAGATATATCTACAAATTATCTTATACAATAATTGGAAAAATGAGGATATTTGGGTAACTACTGTATTGCGTCGCCATTTTGGTTAATAATTGTTTTGACAGTTCATATTTTGCAGTCATTAAGTATGGACTTTTTTAATCCCAAAAACATTTTATCAAAGTCAATCATTAATTACTGGAACGATTAGAAAATAACGTGATTTTCTTTTTTGTTTTCACGAAAGCGGACTTGAATCAATAACTTGTGTAAAAAGTAGCGCATAAATATTTTCATATTTTTTCGTAATAACCAGCTTAAATGGATATGATCACAAACAAAATTTAGTTGTTTTTAAAGCAATAGAAAATTATCAATCTATTAAAAGTGACAGCAAAGAGAACGTTACGGTACATAGTCTGGAAAAGTTTTTCGTTTCTGTAGCTGTTAATTTTTGATACCAAAATTGTATACCGTAAGCTTGTTAACATATGGCTCCAATAAGTCTGTGAAAATTCATAGGTTGGATTTAGCAGCCCGCACTTCTTTTCGTATGAATATTAGAAGAGTAGTGTTTTTTTCCAATCTACAAGAAGCAACTTTTACAAAACGTTCGTCGGAAACTGAATGAAATATTACTTAAGAAGAGTGAAAATAACATGAAAAATTAAAAAAAAAAAAAAAACATTACGCATGTGTGAGGCTATCTGAGATGTTCATTTAGTTGACATTATCTTAAATGCGTAAATTTCAAAAAATATTTGTTATAAACTTTTTTGTTTTTATTTTATATATAGCTAGTTATACAAAATAGGAGTAGTCAATCTTCCCTGCGAACTACTTTTATTATTTTCAATAAAAACAAATATTTGAAATAATATTTATTTTAGGAATACACCAGTTATTCAACATAAAATAAAATTCAATGGAAAAATATATTCAATGAGTTTTGAAAAATTATTAAATGAAAATTCAAAAAACCACTTTTCTCTTCGTGTCTGTCTTAATTCTGTATCAAGTATCGAATGTTTGAATATTATTAATGATATCTATAGAATAACAATAACAAATAACACAATGATATTTAACGATGTCAACTTGAAGGCGATGGAATTTGAATATCTATTTTTAATTGTTGAAACTTTGTACACTTCCACATATTTTATCACTTACATGTTTACTGTCTAACAATTTTATTGCATCCGTGATAAAATTCCCGAAGATTTCGAAAGCCGAAACACAAGTAGTGAGTGAAAAAACGTTTATAATTGTAAACAATTCAAATAATAATATTTACATAAGTATTTTGTCGATCCAAAAGCAATGATTTACAAAAAGCATTTACTTACATGTATTCACACAAAAAAAGTGTTTAAAATTATTACACACTCTTAAATTTGAATCACAGGTGATTTTTTTTATTTTAAATATTGAAATGCATTTTTTCAAGCAGTCACATTCACATTCAATTCTATATTTTATCTACGTATGTATGTTATTAAAAAGTTTAAATTAAATAAAGTGAAAGTTTTCATAAGCTACAAGTTACAAACATATATATACTCTAATACAATAATGTATATAAAAATAACAGGAGTTCAAAAATATTAAATTAAGTAAAATTCATTTCTTTCCTCAATTGTTATTTAAAAAGTTTTGTTTTATATACACCAACTTTACAACACGTAGAGGAAAAAATATGACCAAAATTGAATTCATAAACCCAAGATGAGAAAATGTCAAAAGTGCCCCTTCGTTTTCTAGGTGAATAGTTTTGATGTCATCGTCTATTATTAAATCAGAATACTAATTAATATCCTGCGTTTTCGTTGTATATATTAACACAAAATATTTCACGTATACTTGGTTACTTTAATATCAAAGTACTATAGCAAATACCAAAATTTAAATTACATTTCGAACATATTAAGCATTGTTGAAATATTTTTGACAAATTCATCCTATTAATTATAATTGTAAAGCCTTCGTTAATCAATTGAAACAAATTGATAAAAACAACTCTTCATAAAACTGAAAACTCATTTTTTAGTCATATTAGTTAAAAGATCGACATATATCGAAAAATTCTTTTAATTTTTGTCTGAAATTTGTATGTTGATACAAATTTCATGCAATCAATGGCCGTTAGATTTCAAGTCAAGATAATTATATTTTATTACAGTATTGTGTGTTTTTGATACTTGTGATTTAATCACACATAAATAATTTCGACGAGATTTTTTACCTTTATGTATTAAAACACAACCGTCATAAAAAAGCTAATTTGTAAATCTTTATAACAACAATAATTGATTTCAGCGGTATTATCAGAAAGGTTTCGTAAATAATGAATACTTTTACGAAAAATTTAAGCAGCTTCAAAAATGAAATTCAAACTAAATTGTTAAAAATCAATAGAGTAAAAAATATGTGACATGAACTATATATTACACTAAATAATATTACAAACAAAAATTTCTAATCATATCGTACGTCTCTTAAGCCCATAACAAAACTTTTATGCAACTTTGTTTTAATCTAGGAATATCATATGAAAATAAAAGAAACAAAAATTAAAATGCATATTTTCAACTGATTCTTAAATTTTGTTGTCTCATCTATCTAAGTATTATAAGAAGGTTCCAATTTTAAAGTAAGTGTTTTCATAAATCTATCGATTTCATCATATTCAAAAATAAAATTTCTTTTTATTATGAAAATTTATCATTATGGGTTAAATTAAGCTATTATGTAACCTTAAAAATTGGTAAATCTATTGTGCAACGTATGTTATTATCGAAGTAATCAAGCTTGATCAGATTACGTAAAAAGGTGTTCAATACAAACTTTCGAAAGGTCAAGCAACACATTTTTGAATGTATGAATGTTAAAGAAAACAAATGCTGAAAACGACTCACATTTCTTCAAGTGTTTTATATATGTTGGAGTTAGGCTACTGGGCTGCAGTTCTTTCAAGGGTTGCTTCAGATAAAAGATTCTAGATAAAGGCCTCGCTAGCAGAGGGTTGTTAAGTGAGCTACTTTTTTCAAGCCAATCACTCGAAATCTCGTCTACACACTTATGACGTCAACAGAAGACGTTCTTTAAGATACTTCTTTTGAATTTCAATGAGTTTGCATAGAGTTATGACAGTTTGAGGAGTATTTTATACCCTGGACCATCATTTTTTAATAATAGTACAAACAAGTCTTTCATAATACAGTTCTTCTAGATCTACTCTTCTAAATAACTTTACATATATAATGTCATCTTTTATACAGGCCATTCTTTGTTGTTCACTTTCTAATATAATAAAAACCTGTTATACTATGATTTTCAACTATTTCAAATAAAACAATTTTCAGTTATTTAAATAATTCATTACTTATAAGTGATAATCCTGTATCAACCGTACATTTTATCTCCAAGAAAAAATGAATTTTATTTAAAATTTTTATAAGCTTTGACTTATAAATTTTCATATAAAGAAATTTATTCCCCACCCAAGCCATATCCGATCTTTAAAATAAAGTCTTAACTAAACACCAATCTAACGCTAGTGTAGCATTTTTTTCATTTGTATTTTATAATAAAGGAGTTGAACAATTTACTGTCAACGATTTCTTAAGTTGTTCGATAATGAGACAACATAGCACTTACCTTTAAATGTTCTACCATGTTCCATTAAAGTATTTTTTAATGAAAAATAAAAACATAAACGTTCAGAATGATAATTTTTATTTAGCGTAAATATTTTTTAACAACTCAAATCAATCAAATTTTGATATAGGAGAATAGATCGTGTTCATTCGAAATATTTAGTTTCAAAGATCCGAATTGAATTCCGAAAAGATATAATCTGTGACGTCAAAATCTCAAAAATAAAAATAGTGCCTCCACAATCCCACTTGCCATCATAATGCCATGCATTCCACAAAGTGAGCAAGGGTCACTGAAAGGTCATGCCATGAATCGTAACAAAAGGGAGGGTTGACAAAAATATGTAATGTTTCATTCCATAATAGAGATATAGAGCACAAAGTGGCCATGAAGATCTCAGACCATATATCATCGCACACATAGGGAATCTAAAGGCATTGTTCCCATCAACGTGAGCTGGACACGGTCGGCAAACTGCGCAGATTAGCTCCCGCGACACATAAAAATTATTAACTCTGCCACAATGAAGTCAGTGAAACATCCAAAACATTTTTAACGCTCACTTGGCTGGATTTGTTCGTGCGTGACAAAAACTATCGTACCGGCACTCAATATTAATTTAGATGTCTTAGTTAAAAAGATTAATGGGACGGATACAAAGGGAGAGTTTACTATGCTCTGTTTATTGGGAAACAGCAATACAAACAAATACGCTGTGACATTTTTGTTTTTCTTTTAGAATCTATTCTAAGACAATACCATTAATTGTTTTTGTTAGACATTTTCATACGACATTAACTACTACAATCTTTTTTAAAAATCAATACTCACTGTGTTACATTGTTTACTATTTAATTATAACTATTTTAATCAAGAACACACCACTACTGAGGGAATACGGATCGTATCGAGAAAACCGTAACTTTTCCAGATGGATGGGATGTCACAGTACCTGAGTGCTGGAATTGTTTAGCATTTTTTGATACAAGGTCGATTGGAGTTATGAAAACTAATTTAAGCGGCTAAAACTCACCCTGGAATGTACATCCGGAAAAAAAGGCTGAAATATCAAAATCCAACAACCGAATAAGAGTTATAGAAATCATTAATTTTGATGATTAATTAAAATAATGACGGTATTTTGTATGAATTTAAACAATAAACGCGAACTATGCACCGCAGTTAAATTCTTTTTGTGAAATTGACGTCACAATTCAGTATAATGGGAACGAATTGAAAATATACCATTTTTTAAATTTTAAAATGTTTATAAAGCTATATACTGTTCCAGTTTTTCACATGTATGATTATGTTACTTTTTTAATTATATTAAAACTTGACATTTGAACATTATTAACTTCATGAAGCAAAAAAAACAATTATACAACAGTATATAAATTGATGTATCAAAATTTTGCACCCATCAGTTTATAAAATCTCTTATAAAAGATTTCATTATTTTTTACAGGATAGATATTTTTTATTATTACACAGTGACTTAAAACGTAATTTTTGTAGATAACTGATACACATTTCATTGTGTATTGTAACAATTTATAAACAAACAATCAATCGATTTATATAAAACAAAACTCAGAAAACGTTTTTTTTAGTTAAATGAATAATTCTATAATAATTGTTTCTTCGTCTATTTTCATATCATAGTAGCTTTTAAACTAATAATGAATTCTCAGGAAACAATTTTTAACACCGATGTAATATTGAATTTCAAGTACATTGGAAATGCATTCAGTATTTTTGATTAACTTCTCTAACATTTTCATTTTGTCCCATTCTCTATTGTTATCAATACTCAAACAATAGTTGTTATATAGTACAATAGTAATGCCAGGAAAAAATGGAAATCGTCTAGCTATTGATTAAAAACTTTGTAATTGAAGTAAAGAATATCTTGAATCTGAATATCGTTATATATTGAAATTGAACATATAAATTTTTATAACGGTTATAATAGCAAAGTATGTTAGCCTTACGATTTGTTTAAGGTTGTTGACAGCTTTCTCGGATTCATGGCATCGTCATCATGTCAAGTATGTCAACTTTTATTAAAAAAATATACAAAAATTCTAAACATCATAACTTCCTAAATAAAATAAATAAATTAATATTTTAATATTTGAGTAACTATCTACATAGAGATAATTAATAGGTTTATATATGTTTCTGACGATATTTTAATGCCGAAATATAACTTAAATGTTTTATAATTAAAAATCTCTTATAATCAAGTTCCACATATTATATTCTAATTTAATGAAATCATAAAATTAAATCACAGTTAATACAAGTATAAGTAACATTATAAAGCTCAAGAGATCTCACAATAACCGTAAATATACTAGTACACGACCGTTACAAAGAAAAAGATTATTTTTATTTCAACTTAAGCAAAACTTGCTATTTTTAATGTGGCCATCTGTCTTATGTACTGTTGTTTAAACCTCCTCAGACTATGTGTACCTTGCAATGTATAGTACAATTACTGAGTAGTAAAAGAAATTTGCACGATGTTTCTAGGTATGTATTATTTTATTTATCAAAAAGCTATCTATATAGCATTTTAATGGCATGATAATGAAGGCAAGAATTGTTTTAATTAGTTGAAAGTAAAATTTTATTGTATTTTGTAGTATATCATACCAGAACTTTACATCTAAATATTGCTGAATTTTCCAAAAAATGAACAAAAAAACAATCATGTTCCTGTCATGAGCATGATATTTAGTCTATTATTCGTCTAGATTATGATATCATTACCTAAATGTGAAAACACAACAGAAAAAAAGTACCAATGATAAATATAAGTCAGGACTGAGGAGATTAAATAGATTTTATTAAATTTAAAAACATATCTCTACTAATTTGCCATCTCGTTATAACACAAATTTCTTCCAGCATAAAACAAACATAACCTTTTTATTCTCTGTCTTTTCAATATTGGTTCTTGTTGTCCAATTATTTTCAATTAGTGTATCTGTTTACTTACGAATGTGCTTTGAAAACTCGTTGGGTAGCTTTTTAAAGCTTTCGTCGCATGCTACTAAAGTAACGTGTCGGAAAATATCAGGCCACTGAACACATGTCGTTTTGTAGAAAGGGCAGAATCTACCGGGTCTGCTAGTTTAGCACGTACCTGTATTAGAAACCATTTTTTTCTTCTTCATTTATAGTCTAAAAATATTTTCACACCCTTTTGTTTTAAAGGTGTCGTTTTATATTATTTTCTCTCATCTGAAAATATTAAGTATTTTTTCAAGAAGCACATGTACCAACAATTTCAACCACAATCATAAAGAAATGCATTTTTTTATAGAAACTGAAATGGTAGGAATTTAACCGTATTACAATGTTTGAAATTTTATAAATATGCACTTTTATGCATATTTTACTATACGTTTGAACGCTAGTCGCGGAGATTAGACATATATATACTCTCGCGAACTAGTTAATATATTATCATATTAAAATTTATTTAAATCCATCTGTTGAAATTGCTTAATTTGATTTATGTTTCTTTTAATGAATATTTTCTAGATATATGAAAACCCCATGGTATTTCAATTCTATATGAATTAAATATATATGTATAAATTTACCACTGAATAATTTCTTTCGTAGAGTTTGTTTAATTTAATAATTTTTAAGTTTCATATAAAACAACTTGTTTTGAACTAAACTCAAGTCGCTTATCATGTTAAAACAATGCATGTCATAATTTCAAAAAAATGTTTTTTGATAAGTAATATAAAAATATTTTTAGGGAAAACATAAATATTTTTATGACGGAAAATAGCATCCTTAAGACGGGTTTACCATCAATGCAATAGACTTATCAGCCAGCAGTCTGTGAGAAAATAGTAAAAAAGGTCGATTATAAAGTAAAACTTTCACTGACTACAAATTGATAGTCAAAAGATAAACAAGCATTCTAATCAATTTGAAGTTTTAAGCTTTGGAGCATTGGTGTTTCGGGTGATAACGGATAAAGATTGATTACATATTTTCCATTATTTTCAACAGAATTAATCAAAAACTTTTTTATTTTTTTGGAATAATTTAATCGATGAATTTGTGTGAGATATATAATTCTATCCAGGCATTAAAAAAAACAATACAGAAAACATCTTTGCAAAAGCACACATCCAAATATAAAGAAAAATTTATATGAAAAAGAACAAGACCGGAAGTAATTTAAATGTCCTGGGACTGCAATTTTTTGAGTGCAGTCCGTCAGTTTTATGAAATATTTTTCATTGGACTTATTTGACACCAAGTAAAATCCGGCATTTTTCACAATATTACATAAAACTCAAACGAACTTTATTATGCATCATGATAATAAAACGAACTCCACGTTTATTTTTGAGACATCTCTCAACATCTGTCATTTTAATTAAATTTTATCATAATGTATCGCATTTCGTATGAATGCTATCAAAAGCTTAATTTAAAAGATTTTTTATTCATAGAACTGATTATATTAGTGATCACAGTTAAAAATTCCATCATCAAAGAATAAGAATTCCATTACTCCATGATATTAAGAATTAATTTTAATAGAAATATTTTAGTATTATTGATTTCATTTAACGAAAAATAATAACGAAAATTATTCTTATTTTGAGTAAATATTTTCTAGCTATAACTCTCTTTGTGTTTCCCTTATATTGTCTATTTTGACATCGTAGTTCCCAATTACGTCGACTCCTATTGATAGTAATTTCCAAATAAGGCAAAAAAAATATTTACGCTATACTTAGGGGCGGGTTTTTGATCTGTCAAAATAAGACGGAACAGTTTTACCAACATAAATTTATTTCTTTGTAAATCCCTCCCACTGTTTATTCATTGTACACAACAAACACACCCAAACTTCGACTTGGGAATAGATTTTTTTTTCGTTAACGTTTATTTCAAAGTCAATGTTTCGTTCCACGTAAAATACTTGGTTAAAATAAATAGTTACTTTTGATTCAAATTTTATAACGTCGTAATTATTTGATTTTATACGCAATAATTTACCAAACAAATAACTTCGGTAGAAAATTATCAAAAAATTATGATACGGGCTTCATTTCTAACATTGATGTTATAAAATATGAAATTTACTCTTTGAATGGCGAGGTTTCGCATTCGCGTTGCAATGTAATATTGAACTCTAGAAAAAACTTTACACACAAAAACAATAACTATTACGAAATAAAATAGAATTTTATCTGTCATGCAGTGTAACTGTCGAACGATAAAATAATTTCATTTCGAATATGAATATGATAGCTAAAAATTTCTTCCTAAATATCCAACCTAAAACAGACGAGTGATAATCAATTTACGAGCTTTTTCTCTTCCTTTTATTTTACATCCTTACTATCTGCGAAGAAACAGGGGTTGAGTAATTACGTAGTTCTCATATAAAAACGCCTTTTGAGGTAAATGACAGTGGCCTCTATATCGGAAACATATATGATATAATTCTTAAAAAATGTATTGTAAATCCTGCTTTTTTAACAAAAAGATACTTCGAGCGTTTTCTGCTTTCTATCAATGGGGATTGTAATAAATCATTATGGCGTCTGAACTATTTCGACAAAATTCAGAGACTTAGGCTCGCTCTTCAAGCAACATCGTGAAATGGCTATGCAATTAATAAATGTAGAGTGTTATTTTAACAACATTTAGGTTAGTTTATAAATACTAAGGAGGAAATATAAAATCAAAAATCAAGGAAAGATAATTATCATAGCACGGTGAAAAAATAGCAATATATTTTAGTTCTACAAATTTGTAATTGCACCATTGCAAAAGGCTAATTTTTCAATATTTATATTAAAAACATTTCTTTAATAAACCATCTCCGGCCAGTATTGCAGCTCATTGAAAGTGCCGCCTGTTTAGTTTATTTTAAATTTAAATTTTAGTTTTATTGAACACTATATAAGCTAGGTTGTTAAAACAGAAGAGAAAATGTATTGTGTACCTTTTCTACACAGCTTTATATAAATAAGTAAATGTAGGTTTAAACATTGTTCTGACGATGGTGAGCCGAAATACCTATCAACTATATCTCATGAAAATTTTGCAGAACCAAAATACATAAGAAATATCGAAAAACATATATTTCTTTATGAAATTTGTATTGATTTCAATAACTGAGTGAAGACCCTGAATGCATTTTTCACAGAATTTCCACGCCACGCTGAAAGTCAGTGGAACTGTGGCGAACCTATCTCACTCGTACGAATGGCGAGATGAAACATGGCCACCAAGTAACAGGTGTGTTTGTTTTATTGCTCCTCACACATTAATTACATCCACTGCAGAAAGATGAATTAAAACTGTTAACGACTTTGCGCTGCAAAACTATTCGATTTGGTTTGCCATTTTAATGATTCACTTTATATCTTTAATATCATATTCTCTACAGGTTAACGCATCACTTACCTTGATTAAACTTCGTTTTATCAAGTCAATTTTTTTATTTAAAACTTTATTATTTCGTGATTGTTATATCTGCATTCAAAAAGGTTTATAGCAGTGCACAAACAAACTCCTTAAAACGTAACACATAACCTGATTAAAATTACCCTAAGCCTTTGTTTTAATAAAACGAAAAACCAAATTTTATTTTGCAACGATATTCAAATTACTTGCATAAAAGTGTTTACGTTTATATCTATCTATTTCGGTATAAACACACAGTATCCTGAAAAAACTTTAGTTTTTCCTTCATCAATTCATTTCCTTCAAGTATCATTTTAGTTGAGAACCTATTTATAATATTATTCTCGTTTATATTATAGTTTTACCTTGTGCATGTTTTTTGCAGCACACCCAAAAAATTTCATCTGCCATACTTACCAAACATAACCATTGTCAACCAAACATAACCAACGTTAGTCCACAAATGGGTTTTTAATATACACAATAAACTAATTCAAAGAAATCATATAATTTTAGAATATTCTCAGTCTTAAAAATTGATCTTATACAAAAATTTTACTTATCTCGAAAATCCCAAAATCAATGACACAAAAATTGTTTTGATAAAAAATTCATTGTTTATACTAAGATAGGGGTATATCGAAGGTGTAGTCAAAAATTACGAGTCTCTCTATCTCAGGAACGCTGTGTTCTCAGGAATGCAAAGGCGACGAGTGTTATCTACACTTTCTGTATGCAAATCAATTGACCATGATCAAATAAAAGAAAATTTCCATAACGATATCGAAAACCCGAACCATGCCATCGTATAAAAGAATTATAGATCGAGCGTATTTCAATTTTCTTATTTTCATAGTATGTAAAACAGTATTTTCAATCGTATCACAAAATACAAAAATAAACCATATTCATACAAAACTACCATAACAAATTTTGATTCATATATCTCGATTGAAACATATGCATTATTCAAAAATCATCAATTGTTAATGTATTTGAAAAAACCATTTCTTTACATGAAAAACTAAAACACACATATATTACAATAAAAATAGTGGAAACTGTATACAGTTCTACTCTTTTAGTAGCTCGGGCGAAATAGAACGGGCAAACAGTTTGCATTTGATATATATAATATTTATAAGAAGAATTACGCAGAAACTTATCTACGTATAACTAACTTACACAAATATTCGTAATTCAATTACAAGTTAAATTTGCTTTAAATCTATAATTTTTCCTACAACAGCGGTACTTATATGTGGTGTGTGTGTGTGTTTTTATCAATTTTGTACATTTAGTATAATTATCATTCTGAAAATCCCGGATCACGGCTGGCAAAAACGCTTTAAGCCAGAATGGAGATATATTAAAATCAATCAGCTAAATTTAGCCTTTCGTGAACGGAAGCATGAATGAGAACACACATTCACAACACTGATTCAATACGTCATCATCTGACCGTTAGGTGTATATTTGTGTAGACGGATTGCAATATCCAATTATAGGACATTGACAAGACGTTTCAAAACATGCCTTTGGTTGAAGTTTAATCTCATTCAATCGGAGCTGAATAGGGGTGATTTGAAATGGCAGCCGTTCATTTTGCACACGTGTGAAAGTATATTCCAGTATCGAAGCTTTTAATTAGACCCGAGAATAGCCCTGGTCTTAAGCATCCAGCTTAAAGGTAATATATAAGGCAATTGAGAAGATGTGGGTGACTTTACGTAGAAACATAAATTTCGTACGACAATTACACGAATGCACCTGACTGATTCTACTATGACAGCTACGGATAAATAAGTTTATCCAACACGTCAAATTTTTCGATACTTAATGAATACTTTTCATCGTTTGACAGTCAAAGATAATAACTTTGATATTTTGATAAATGAGGTAATATTTATTATATATACGGTATAGCGTTTTTTCGAAATTTAGCAAAGTATCATTCCCGGATCGCTAGGGATTGCAATTTACCGTCAAACTTCAATAACCGGGAAACGGTAAATAATTTCACCTCTTACCTTTACCGATAAATTATCGGTTATTTACCGGTAATTTATAGGTAAATGAAAAAACTTTCACTAAAAATGGTATTCTGGATTGAAATATAAATAATTTAAAATATGTTACATTTCAGATGAAAAGTAATATCATTAAATGTACTTTAAATATGTTTCAGGTTGCATGTATGTAATACATGTATGTTTAAAATGTACTTTTTTGAGTTAAACAGATAATTTATTATTTGCCGCACAAAGATTGATTAATTTAAATTACGACTATGTAATATTTGGTTTACCTGCCTATAAGAAGTTCATACTCTAAACTATTAGTTTATGCATTATCTTATTGATGCAGTATACACATATTTTATACATGTAGGCATAATGTGTGTCTATTAATATAAATTTATAATTAAAATAAAATAAAGAAACAATGTATTGGAAATGGTTAATTACTTTGGTATAATGATTTATCAGAATTAAAATGTGCTCTCAGAAAGCAAATTATTTCAATACTTTCGTCTTTTAAAAATGACCTGAATTTGTACATATTTGTCCCGCAGATGAAAACGTTTGTTCTGATTCAATACTAGTTGGTAGGCAAGTTATTAGATGTTGAAATGCAATATTCAAATATTTGCCACGATTTTTTTCGAGTTCAAAATATGAAATTTCACGTTGTAAAAAGCTTTTTATCAATGTTGCCGGAGTTGAAAAAAAAGTTCTCACTCCCTCATGCATATATCATAATAAAAATTCGATATAATATGTCTGTATCTGGCATTAATTCACGATAAAATCGTTTTCGGTAAAAATCGGTAAATACCGCTGGTGCATTTTGGGCCATTTGCCGGTTAACCGGTAAACCGGTAATGCAATCCCTACTGCTCGCATATCATGATTACCTTTATGAAGACAAAGTATTTTAGTGATATTTTATTACACCAATATATAATTATAAGCTAAATTTACTTCGAGCAATATGTGGTGAAAATTTCTTCAACTGCAAAATAATTTAAAAAATTTCGTTGTTCCAATGCACTTGCAACTTTTACTTCGTGTATGTTTTAATTACTCGTTACCGTATTTTTTTCACTGAAAAAATGTACGTTATAATAATGTGTTTGTTGCGTATGAAACATTACTCAGCTCTTGCGAACAAAATTACAATATAAATTCATGTTGTATATTTTGAATGTGGGGACAGTATCTCAATCAATACCCGTTATGGAGATCGAAGTATTGTGAAAATTTTGTTTGTGTTCACTAGGAAATAGTATTGCAACTAAGTGACCGATTTTTCTGAATATAATTAGATAAGTGTAATAAATAATTAATGACGAATCTACACGCACATGATACAGCGTACTGCGATCTAATTAACTACGGAAACAAAGAGTTTAATCAAGGGAGGATTGATTTTATATTGTATATGTAAACATATACATACATTTTTTTTTGAGTAACAAACACAGTGAAGGATTTTCAACATTATTG
Source organism: Himalopsyche japonica (assembly GCA_028555115.1). Lineage (NCBI taxonomy): Eukaryota > Metazoa > Arthropoda > Insecta > Trichoptera > Rhyacophilidae > Himalopsyche > Himalopsyche japonica. The sequence continues at coordinate 635,002 of JAHFWJ010000810.1, forward strand.
CCAATTTTGCTTTTTAAATGAAACCGTTTTATTATTATTTTCATCTATTTGTATGCTTTGAACTGAAAAATTATTTTTTTGCAAAGCAAAAAGTAATAATTCATGTATATTACATAATAAATATACCAATACAAGGTTCGCCATCTGTTATGAATCCATCAAAATATTTATGTTAAAAACCATTTTAATATTTTATCGCTATTTTAGCGAACCAACCAAAATGTTTCAATAAACACCACGTATTTTGTATTATAAATAAACTCAATGATTATTATAACAACAGGAAAATAAGACAGTATTTAAGAATTTTTTTCATTAGGATTTGTATATTTTTGAAAAATTATTTATAACATAAATATGTGCTTAAAGATAAAGGAATAGCAGCTTCACATTCACAAAAAATGTACAAAAAATTAGTATCAAACATCTAAGATTAGTATTTAATAATAAACTCATATTTTGTATTTGTAAATTTCCACGAATTAGATATTAAAATATTACGTCGATTTAAGGCAATTAAGCAAGAAATGATCCATTTACTAAATATATCATGTTTTATAGAAAGCAATGCACATTTTTCTTTAGAGTAAGGATATTTTTTCTCTTAAATTATTATATTTTAATAGTGTTAATGCAAAGTACTTACTTCAATGTTTTATTACTTATCTTCTTTTTCTCTAATTCATATATATAAATATATAATGGTTATCTCAATCATATAATGTTAACAGAATATTCACTTTCTATAATATACATATGTATATATTAAAATCTGTACCCAAATAAAAGACACAAATGTGCTATATCAAATTATTCCTTCATTTCAATTATTACGGTGTATACAAATTTTTCGACCCAGCACACCAAAAATACTTCAACAAAGGAAATGAGAGCATGCTTCCTTAAAATCACCTTTCCTCTTCCGGCCTAAGAAGGGTTGGAACTAATAACGCAATAACGTTACCACCCCAGATATTTGGAGGCTCTGTGGGCATGTGAGAGGAGGTAGGAAATAATAATTCGTTTGCGACTAGTTGGCTTCCGGGAAAAAATACAACTAAAAATTGGCAATATTATTTGTCGCAGAAAAAGATATTTTACTCGACAAATTATTTCTTTGTCATAATAAATTATTCTTCATATTGTGACAACAAGAACGTGCTTTATAGTGAGTGCTTGGTGGGATAACAAAATAGGTTTTCCTACTATTTTTTTCGAATATAAAATTATTATAAATATTATATTAGTTTATATATTGAATATTCTGTTTCTAGATTAAAAAATAAAACAACATGAACCAATTCCGTTGAAAAAGCCAAAAATAAGCATATAAACAGTTCTGACCAATCTTCAGCTAATATTGCAAATATAATATTTACGATTTCGGCCTAGATCGTTAATCAATGAAATATATATTAAATTTAATATTTTTAGGAAAGCCCACAAATTTACAATTTTTCGATAATGTTTTTTCAACGGTTGTATTCGGTAACGTTATAAAATGACATCTTTGCTTCGTCAAAAATCTTAAAAAATATCATAATAAATTTTAGGTTTAATATGAATGAAAATTGTTTTTCATTTTAATTACCTATTATAAACACTTTACAGTACAAGTAATATGTTAAAGCTTAAAGTATGTTTGACAGTTAAAATATTAATAAATTAAATTTCAAGTATTTATAATACCATACAAAAAATGGAACTTAACACTGTCATATTGTCACAATAGATCTGTTCCCAAAAAGTTCTGTTTATTGGACTTAATAATTTTCCGAGGATACTTATTTTGTCATTATTTTAAGTTTGGCGTATAAATAATTAATGAACCTGTTTCCAGTTCGATAGTCATTCTGTTAGTTAAACGTTTTATTTCATAGAATTTATTTCTTGACTTTTTCTCGGATAAATATTTACATTTACGTAATATTAGATTGCCTGAAATTGAAACTTTGTTAAATTTCTATATGAACTAAATTTAATGCAATCATTTTGACGAAATCACAAAATGTTACATTGACTGGTGCTAATAATTTAACGATGTTTGATCACATTATACTGGGTAAAAATTGTCGGACGACAATTTAATCGAAACCCGTGTAAGTGGTGTAAATGTGGGTGGTAAGTTCGTAGAGGAAAGTGGTACAGGGGATAGTCGCATTCACCGCTGACCATAGGGTCTGTAAGAGCGGTGGGTTCGCTGAACCGGCCAACTGTCCTCCAGTGGCGTTTCATACACAAAAAACAGAAACGAACAATTTTCAAAAGTAGAAAAAAGTTTTTTATCACAAAAACGTACAACGACCACTGATCCCTATTAGTTATTATTATTGTACCGTTATTTTTGTTTATAATCTTAGTATAATCGTACATCAACCAACTAAATTAATTAAGACGTTTTCACTGCGTCACTGGTATTGATGATCTTCATAATGAAATGATTAATAATTAAATTTACCAAAACTGTATTTAATTTTTATTTATTGTTTGACAATAAAATATGAGAATACATAAAAAAAAATTACATGGTTTGAAAGACAGTGCTGACGATAAGCGAAACCTTCCCTTATTTTTATGATTTTAAATTGTAGAAGTAGAACTAAATATTGTTTTTAATTATTGAAATAAAATGCAAATCCACCGAAAAGTGACAGTAAACACGTTAAAAAGTAATTTAAATAATCTAAGAAGCAAGCTTTATATTTATTTAAGTAGCACTGATTTGGCTATCGGAATCATTTAAGCGCACACTGCCCGCCAATGATGTTCCAGAGTCCGACGACGAAATAAACATTTGCAAATATATGGAGACATTCCGAGTGCGAAATCTTATTGCGTCGGTAAAATCGGGCGGTCGTTTTTATTGATTGGGTGCCTCGGGCTGTGCTGGCTTTCCTTTAAGTATTGCGTTTAAGGACACGTGCTTTTCGAGTTTGTCATCAAACATATCATATTCATTAATGATTGTGGTAATATATTGTATTTTATTTCAACAAATGCATATTAATTTTTAATAAATTGTATGTCATTTTTTACGTATCTTCGTACGTTTCTTATTCAAACAGATTTCATGAAATTTTGACTTACAGTAGTATTACTACTATAAATTTATTACTAGTAAAAAAAACTTTGGTTGCCGTTTTTATCTTATATCAAATTCTGCCAGCGACAGTGGTGTAATGGTCAGCGTTATGTATTTCCAAAACATATATTTTTAACAAAATTAAAATTTGTTCAAGAGAATAACACGAAATGCCATGATGTTATCAAAATTCCTGTTTGATATCTTGTATATTTTCGAATGAACAATATCCATTCTCCACTTTTTATCAGTTTTAAACTATCAATATTCGATGAGGCATTGAACCCGGGCCGGAAGCGTTCATGCACAGTGAAACTTTTGGTGGCAGCCAAACTCAGGAGCAACTTCATAAATTTCCCATATGATCAAATAATATATATTTTTTATATTCTAGAGTTAACGTTCATTCGTTCGACAGATAGTAAGCATTCAAAGAAACGAGATTCAAAATAATCTGTTGCAATAAGAATCCTCTTTTAATTTTAATATGAACAGAATATAGAAGATTTTTCCCATTTGACAAAGTAGTTTTTTATACACTGCCTGGTGCGAAATTTGCAATGTTTAAATATATTGCTATTATGCATAGGTTTATTTAAAATGTATGATCATTTAAAATGGAGTATTTTTTTAAGATTGCAACCGTATTTCAAATACAACTTTGACACACTTCTCTCCAAATTTCTCGCATATCGTATATCTTACACAATAATATTGAACTATTCTCTTTCCATTATTCAATCCCAACAAAGCTTTCGGCGTCACAGCTGACTATTTGATAGAGTTCATTCATAATTAAATTAGCAATATATATATATATTATAATACATATAATACTTTAAAAGACAATAATGACATCTTTTTATGATGCAGTATATTTCAAGTTTAAATACATGTTTATTGACGTATCAATGAAGTCATATGCCAGGACTATTTCATCATATCGAATGATAACGGTGGCGTTTGACAAATTAATTACAGAATTTCTAATCGCTGTAATCTGCATATTATCTAAAATAGATTATATACTAAATATTTAGATAACTCTTGATTTTTTAAATTTAAATTTAAATTTAGATAAAACTGATATTTCTTCCATCATGGAAGAATCGAAAATCTGACGACAAATATATTCATTTTCGTTTATAAATTAGACACATTTATTTTTTTTTTAATTACCCTTCTGTAAAGTCGATGTATTGCAATTAACAGTTTACACCCAAAAATAACCGATATTTTCAGTTGAAATATGCTTTTTAAAGTGAAAATATATTTTAACATATACTATCGTAGATAGATTAAACACATTGTTGGTTACCGGATTTGTAATCCGTGTTAAAATTTACAAATAAAAAAACCATAATACGATGCATTAGCAATTGTGTGCCTTCATATAGTTCACACGTTAAGCAGCAGCTAGGTAACTTCAATAATAACAAAGCTTCTCAATATGTTAAATCTTTTTTTGCGATACTAGCTGAAGAATGTCACTTTTATAATATGAGTTGTATTATAAAATATATTTGGTATTATTAACTTTTTCTTAATCATTATATATATAACCTAACTCTAGAAATAATCTATTGATTGAATTGGCATTCACTTGGTAGAACTCCATTATAACGCGGTGAAAAAAAAAATAGCAATGTATTTTGTAGAACTAAAATACATTGCTATTTTTTTTTCACCGTGCTAGAAATAATCGTTTGTACCTTCATATAGTAACTGTATCTAGCGCTAGCCATAACTGGTGGCACTTAGGTTTTATTGTAGGCAAAAACACTTGGCGATAAATAATACGTTTCGTTCACACAAAAAAAAACATTGTCATGTAACTTGAGTCGGGATTTATGATGCGCCAGGCACTTGGAATGGTTGCACGGAATTGCTACGGCGTAAGCCATCATTCAAACACTCCGGAGAGTTTAGCGTGGTCCGCTATTAAATCACTGTTTGTTTTTATGCCGTATGTGGCATTACATGGATTTTTTTTTCATTTATAAGTTTCGACTGCTTAGCATCCGGCATATATTTTCACAACAGTGTGTTCTTACCAACCCGTTTTTGCTTTTCTCTGTGCCCAACTGGCGAAATGTTCCAATGAACCCAATAATATTTGAGGGAAATTTATATTCATTCATAAATTTCAGCAAACAAATATGCCAATGAATTTGACACTTGAATAAGTTTCAAATACTTAAGTATGTTTTTTTTTAAATGTAAATTGTATGTTTTTAAATATGTATCAATAACTATCTAAAGTAAATTGATACTTCAGGTAGACATTTTTTAAGCTAATGATTTTAAATTTTGTTCTGGGATGATTGTATTAAACTCTAATCTAATCACTTAAAATGAAACTAAGTCATTATTTGAGTAAAATTTTTGTAATTCTTTAATCAAGGGTCGTTTGAAAATGTATCATTATGCATATAACATTCTAGTTATATTGCATATCAACTGCTTTCATTCACTCAAAATCAACTCTCACAAATGCTACTTTGTCTGTAGAACACTATATCACTGTAAAAAATATATACCGCTGGATTAAAATTAAAATAAAATATCACTGTTATAATTATTACGTAATACTTTTACAAAAATATAAAAGATTTATGTGTCATAAATTTATTGCACTTATACAACTCACATTGGCAGATATTATAAAACATAAAATTTCATAGAACTTAAAATAATAAAACAAATGTTTAGGTCGCAATCTAGCCGTTCGCTTGTTTTCTTAGTAGGCGGAAAATGTATTTCCATGTTGCATGCAATCATTGCACGGTCTCCGTAATTAATAATATATCCTTATGCAATACTGCGCCCCATTTGGTTAGAACAGTAAATGGCATCGGGGTTTCAAGCCTCCTGCTCCAGCCCTGGCAATGGCGTCGTATGTATTTTGTGTTTTTTTATTACAGCACTGCCCATTTGTGAATATTTAACAGTTTTTGTCTGTATTGCGAACAGATTTGTACGGTGATATATGAGCGGTACCTCTGTGCATGTCGCGCAAAACGAAAATGGGAAAACAAAAATTTACTGGTCGAGTTTTTTTTAATTTTTTACGTCGCCCAGAGTGAAAATAAATCTATACAAATTGTTGATTATCGCACTAGGATTTTAGGTTATTTTTGATCCGGACTAAAATCATGCGAATGGCCGTTATTCAGTCATGTTTCACACTAGATGCGAGTTAACGAAAAAATATTGATTTACCGTGCCAACGTGAAACCTAAATGATTTACTTGCACGGATTTCACAAATTTACACATTTTTAATTTACTTGGTAGCAACTCATCACATTAAGGTAACTCATTTGCTCTAAAAAGTCAATGTAGCATACATAATATTGATGTCGTAAAATTTTCACAAGCATATTTTCTTAAATAACAAAACATGTGACACCTAAGAAATAAATTTAAATTTTAAAACATAAGGACAGAATTGTCGACTCACAAAGGATTAAGCAAGTCACGAGTAGGGTACTATCATGTCGATAAAACCGTTCTGTATTTATGATTTAAATATATATCATTTTATTGTATGGAGTTTTATTAAAAATATCACCGAAACAATTTTTAATGGAGGTACTTTCCTCAAAAATAAATAAACATTCAATTCATTTTACAGCTAAAATAATATTCAATACTAAGTCAATTATTTGTTTATTTTAGTAACATTTTTCGTTTCCTAATGAAAAAAATATTCTTAATAAAGTTATGTTATTTCAGCGAAATTTGAAGGAAAGTGCTTCCGTATTTTGTAATTTTTGACGTTGGTTGTTTTTTCTGTAATACGAAAAGAGCCTTGCCTTCTGAAAAATACTACAGCAATCTAACTCCTTTTGTTCTGGTATTACAAAAGTTCTTGTATTTTGAAACCCAGCAGCTTTCAGCACCATAACAAGTTTTACATATCAACTTGGATTCTGCGCTATATTACATTACGTAGCAACATTTTATTTGTAGAATTTCCTTTTTTAGAATTTAAAATATATCGTTCGTCTAAAAACATGACTTGTGAAAAATCATTATCACCTAAACGTGGCTAATAGTTTTTTTTTACCCAGACAATAAATTATTCAATATATGACATACTGTCACAGTATAATCGAGAGAATTATTATTTATTTGATCAATTAATGTTATAGTTATTATTTTTTATTTTCAATAAAATATTGAACAATAATGAAGTTCTCTACAATAAAATCAAAATAACGGATTGATTGAACCTGACCAGACTTAAAAAAATATTCTATTCATGTGTGCAAATAATAAAACATAATGAGATTTTGCTAACATTCAAAAATAAACAATTTATTTTGGCTCTCATAAAAACGAAAACATTTTTAAAACGTTGCTCGATAATTGTACTATTATATTTTAAGTCATAAAATTTTCTGGCTTAAGAAGAAATAAACTATTTTCATAAAATACTTCAATAAAATTTTATATTATATGAATATTACATAGCTTCATGAAAAAATATGCTTTCATTGAACAACAGTTCAGTTGTATTTATTGATATTTAATTGGCAATTATATCACTTGGTTACTAACATTTCGAATAAATACTCTTTATAGAATATTTACGAAAAAAGAAAAACATGTATTAACAACCAACAATATTCAAATTCTAAAAATTATTAAAATACACCACTTATTATAATTTACAAATGTAATTTGGGATGTCTACTGTGTTTTTTCGGGGGTGGAATTTCAAGAATAAATTTGAATCGTCCAAATTTTGGATGTTTTATAATATTATATTTACAACCCAGATTTTTTACGCCATTCGAAATATCAAAGTATAATAAAATAATCACCTTGCAAAAGCACTTAGCTTAAATTCCCCTGTATGCAAAATAAAACTTTTGTGAAGACTTCCATGCTATGATGTTTATATATTATATATACAATATCATAGTACTCGTGAAATATTTTTGTAACAAAACTATGTAAATATAATATGTTAAAATAATTCCTATCGAAAATTACAACTCAATTTACAAGTATTACAAGAATGAGAAAAAACTTTATAATAAATGCTTCCATTTTTCATATTATATTGTACTGAGGTGTTCAAAATGTCATAAAAACATCAACAAATTAAATATTATATGTAAATTTGATTGTTGAAACTTTGTGCGATTCCACAAGATTATTCACTAACGAATCGTGTTTCGCCTTTCGGCACCTTTAGGCATTCTATCACATTGATGCAACAAATCTGACTATAATGTTTGGAATTCAAATTTGATTTTAAATTCCATCAATCACCATCACATCACAGAGTATGCTGTAATAATTTAAAAAAATATTATCCACTGATCAAAAAGTTTACAATCACTGACTTAGCATAATGATGACAGTGAGAAAGTGATACATTTATCACAATGTTTTTTTATTCTATAATTAAAATCAAGGCCATAGTCAAATAAAATAACATTGAATGAGAAGATTGTTATCTTAATAACGATTCACGCCGAATGAATCTTTTTGTCATGATATGCCAGAGAAAAAATCATTTCTTTTGATTGCAAAATAAGTTGACGCTCTTTTGACACTCTGCCAAAAATGTTTAAGATGGCAAAACCGAAAGCGACTTAGTGAATATCGCATTTTATCTGAATATTATTATTTAACTACTTTTTGAACGCTTGCACATCCATAAATTCTTAACCAATTAAAACAAGGATTTCCCGATGGCTTACAAATACTACTATTAAATGCCACTATTCTAGGCTTAAGTATTTTTTATCTAAAAGTAATTGCTTCTCAAATTATGAACTGTTTTTAAGTGACATATGTTTTAAGAAAGTTACAAAAGACTTTCTCGTTAATCACTCCGCGACTAGAGACAGGATTCTTCTTTTTGATAATCTATGCTCTAATACACGAATATTTTTTCATATTACAACAAACATCAAAATTTTATTTAGCTTTTAATCCAATTCAATAAAGTTGAAATTTAGAATATTCTCAAACAATTAGTTTTTATCAATGATTCACAAAAATATAAATAAATATTTTTTTCCCATAACATGCTACTAATGCGATTTATTTCGCGTGAAAGAAATATGTTATTAACATAATTCGGTAGTTGTCAAATTCTCACCACATCAATATTTCCTCGTCAAGTTTTTTAAGATATGTTTTTCATTCCCGTACGATAAATGTGAACCACTTTTTGTTTTTGTTTTATTTTTATACATTGACCCATTTTCAAACATACTGGACGATAAAAGTTTGAAATCATTTTCTATGTTAAATTTAAATAACCATTTTTTTCATGGTTGTTTTATCAAGTGCAACTCGTGTTTGGTCATTTATTTACTTTTAATCATATCAAAATATTTACCTTTGATTCCATTATTATATTTGACTTTTTGGTAAAAAATAGTATTATATTAATTTAATTCTTACTTATTCTATTTATTACATCAGGTAAAATAATAATTTTTCGCCGTGTTAAAATGGAGTTCTATCAAGTAAATGCCAATTCAGTCTATATAATAATATTTTTATATTAAAAACACAATGTTTAGTTCTATTTCATATTTCGAAGATCAATGCTGGTTTGTTTATCGCAAGTATTATGAACTGATCAACAATAACAGCTTAAATGTTAGGATTGCTTTGATAAGTGGATAACGGTCGCGATGAGCGAAATCCATCTTGATAAATGATGATCAATATTTTCGTGTGAAAATAATACCAAGCACTGTGTCATTATTATTCAAATATACCATTCCCCAAAAAAATGAGTATGAACCGTTCAAAAGTATAATAATAGTATTGAAATAAAAACAGTTTAAATCGGCATTCACGCAATAACCGATAATTATCAACACAGTTTTCTAATAAAATATTTTTTTCACTTTTAATAACACTGCAAAACATAATATACTTACATGTACATAGTTTCATTATGAAAATAAATTGAATAGCAGCGTTGAAATTTTATTTCCTTTTTCAAATCCTTTGGGAACGAAGGCAAACTTACGCTTGTGTTTTATTGCAGTAGTTCAGGCTCATGTAAAGTTTTCATATTTATTAACGAAAACAATATAAAGCTGTATTATTAAATTAAGTTTTACCTTCATTAAACAATTTATATTTTTATTTTTGTGTAAAGTATAAAAAAAGCTTTTTGCTCGTTTCTACGGCCTACAATTTTTTTTTTTTAATTCATTTGCCGGGTCACGGGTGCCAATCCTTGAAAATAAATATTGACTTTATCATTCAAATGTTTCCATCTCGCACATGTGTATGATTTGGAATAAATTTTATATAGTCACTGAGTTTAGTAAAATTTATAAAAATTCTTAATAGAATCGGCGATAATTTTTGACAACTTACTAACAACACTTGATCATTTCGTATTTTTTTTTTGTCTCTTTTACAAGCAATTATATTTTTAAAACTTTCATTAATAAAGTATTTACAGCTATTATCCTTGACTTGGAAACAAAGAGGGGCAGTAGTGGATTACCAGATAACCGCAAGATAAGATATCTTAGGACTTCAAAATAGTTTATTTATTTCACATTTTTAGCTTTGTATAATATTATTTTTGCTCTACTTGGAACGAGAATATTATCAGAAAATTATTTTTGTGAAAGAGATATTAAATGGAGTATTTTTTTAATAGACCGTACTTAAAACTAATATTTAGATATTTGTGGTAATAAATGAAAATTTGAGATCGCAAAAATTCATTTATAAATTCCCAAAAGCAGAATTTATCATTTGCTGTTAGATACAAATGTTAAAAACTTTTGTTCCGCCATTAAAGTATTATGTAGAGATAAGGTATACACAACTCTTAATTTGGTCATTTGTAAATTTAGAGTAAGAATCAATCTCTATATTATAGATAGATTTAACCGAGAGACGCTCATACAGAAGTCCAACCTGTGTCACATCTTGTTGAATAACAAAGTAAGCAGGTTTATTTCTTACATGTTATAACTCAAGAATAATTGTAATGTATAAACGCTGTTTCACATTGTTAGCTTCGTGTTATGCGAGTATTCTTGGTTAACTGAAATATCATAATGTGCACGTCATCTTTTAAAATTATGTAGTGTAGAAAACATGAGTCGCAGTCACAAGAAAGCATTAGTTACCTTGATCTATGTAGCTGCCAAACAACCATGACGTAAACTTTGTGATATGATACAATACACCATTACGAAAATACTTCATACATGGTTGATGACGCAATTTTTTCACATTATATTAATTAAAAAGCAATCAACTATAAATACTATGATAATTGGAACCGTGATGAACGATTGATTGACTTGTGTTTGCTACGCTGCTTAAATATTGGACATTCAATGTATCTTCTAAAAATCGTTGATAATATAATGAAATCTCTTACATTTTTTTAAAATAAAACTATGCCTCGTGTTTTTGTTTTAAATTATATTTATTTTCAACCAATACTAAAATACTTTCAATGATTCTTGTCGTTAATGTCACACTACGAACATTTTTTCATCGTGTGTTGTTCAATAATAAGTTTGCTTTCGACTGATCCTCAAAAACTTGCCATTGAAAAACTGATCAGCAAACCGTTGTTCGTTTGGGGCCTCAATTCTTATAACTTTAAAAGAACTGCATTAAGCAACGATGAACAACAGCAGTCATAAAATAATTTCTGTTCAGATAACATACGTTTGGAATTAACAAACTCCACATGAAAATCGGACACATATATACATATTGTTATACAATATATGCGTATCTGAACGCCAGTTATTACTTTTTGGAACTCCTACTCAAGACATTTACAACCGAACATATATAACCATACAATATAACAGTTTTTCAACCCATTATTCAGTCGCTCCACTTCTATTATGACTGGGTAATTGAGGATAGATTTTGAAAGAAAAAGCTTATCGTTTTTTTGCGATTTTTATTCAATCGATACAATAAAAATTCGTAATAAAAACACATATTTTATATCTATTAAGCAAACGATATAAAATGAATGTTGTCCAACTTGAATGTTGAGCATGTTGACGTAATCAAATTTCTACATAAATTATTTATATTTTAAAAATAAGCCAAGAAGATGTTTGAAGATTACGTTTGTCCTACACTATCATGGCAACATGTGATGATAACATCGTTTGAAACTTTTCTCGAAGCAAAATTCATACCGCATGATTAACCCTTAAAGTCTAAAATTAAACGCTTGACTCGCCTCGCTATGAGCTCTGAACTATATTGTAGGTATTCCCAGATTGTCACTCAGAAAGCTCTCACATGGGTGATATCCGCGAGGAAGCACGCATTGTAACATCCCTTTGTTGCTCGGATAATTATTTAGAGTGGGGTGGCGAAATCGTTTTAACTTTGTAACGTCTGTAATGAAAGCGGCCAAGACATGCTCGTCACTCACACTAGAGTGTTATTAAAAATAGAAAATAACTTTTTAAATAAAACTTATTGTTACATGAAACTTTTGAATAAAAAGCTCGAATACAAATTCCTTTGTTTTTGCTGTTCATTTTTTAAATGGGTCATAACATTTATATATTCTACATTTCACAAAACAAAGCTCTTCATTAACAATAACTGAGCGTTTTTAACTTTCGCAAAAATTTTAATCATGCAATTAACTGTATAGAATTATGATATTATTTTTTTATGCTAGAACCCTTTCAAAATAAATAAAATATCTCATAATCTGTAAGCTTAATATTTTCAAGTTGAATTAAAACATTCAGGCTCTGTGACGTAATGTTTGCTTATAAAATTTTTGTAAAAAATAATATTGTTTCTCAAGCAATTAATTTTTTCAAAAAAATGAATAATACTGGATTTTTTTAATTCATAAACTCTCTCGCTGTACAGCATCCGATTTCTGAACGAAGGTACCTTAATAGATTTTTTTGAAAACTGTTTGTGACTCAGTGTCTTAAAATGTACTTTTATGGGATAAAAGTGATAGGACAAGACCCTTCTGGCTACATTCTAATTTTAACCAATGACATTTACAACTGTCCCACGGACTCGATTTTTCATTTTGATAGAATCATTCATCATACAATATTTTTATTTATTGAATTTATAATTTTTCATGGTAAAAACGTGATTTGTGATTATCAAGTAATACATGTATAAAGTTTGTCTATCTCACAACAATAGAAATTTCTAATATGTATATCTCAAAAGTTTCAACAAACGTCATCAAAATAACCATCAACATTCACTCACGAGCTTTTAATACACATACATTCAAAGTTTCAAAGGGCATTTCGGGAACCCAACGCTCTCACGAATTTTATGGGACTCCCCATAAGGGATGAGTAAGTGCGCACAGCTTAGTAATTAATACAATAACGTTTAAGAAAGTTCTTACCTAAGGTAAACCACACCAGTCTTTTCACTCGCAGAGCACTTCTCTTTAACTTAGTGGAATTCATAAGAATGTACATACATACAAAACGTCACGTTCTGACTAGGGATTTTAGTACCGGTATTATGGAAACCGGTATCATGGATTACTATTACTACGATATCAAACAACTGCACATAAAAACACGAAAACTTTTATTAAGATAGTGTAAATAATCACTTAATAAATACATGGTGTTAACTGTCACTTCTTAATGGAAAGGCAAAAAAAAGGAAAGGCATGATATATTAAATAATAAAATCAGATTTTGTAGTACTCATTTGCTTAGTAATTATATTTAAATATATATTTAATGATCAGGACCGGTTCCGCTCATCGCGAGCATTATCAGCTGATAGAAAACAAATTTGAATTGTTACAACTTTGTAAGATTCCAAATGTTTTGTCATTAACGACCCGGGTTTCATCCGACGTCAGTTCTGTTGCATCCGTGTGATAGAATGCCTGAAGATGCCGAAAGGCGGAACCCGGTCGTTAGTGACGAAACATGTGGAATCGTAAAAAGTCGTAATAATACAAAGTTGTATTCCATCAGATAATGTTTGCGATGAGCGAAACCGGTCCTCATCATTAATTATATTGTGGAAATTGGTTCCAAAAATCTGATTTTATTATTTGAAATAATGTGAATAAAGGAAAATCAAATTTTAAATAAATTAGCATCTTGATCAAACGCATAAACTTTATGAAGCGGTAGATAGCCATTTCCTTAAACATTTTTCAGTCTACACTGGCTTAAAAGGTACGGATACATGCCATTAATCATACAAACCTATAGCTGTGTATTCTTTATGTTCACGCAACTGCTCTTGCGAGATTCGCAAGTATTATTAAATTCACAATCACAGCTATTATTTGATTTTTTTTTTTATCTTTTTGATGATATAATTAAGTTATTAAAGATATCTGACATCAATATTTTGTAGAACGTGACAATCTATCTTATCAAAGTATTGTTTTATCTTGAATTAGTACGATTGTTATGTTTTTTTTTTACATCATTTAGTACCGAAATTTTATATGTAATATATAAAAACCGATGCTAATATTTTCTTACCGAATTGCAATCCCTAGTTCTGACATCAACATTACGGAAATGTTTCCTCATCTTACTAATAAGTACAAGATTACTAATTAGTACAATCGTGCGTATGTGCATACTTTCGTGGCTGATTAGTTAAAACTTAACTATAGCACAAATAAATTGAATATTTTTTTTAGATACAGCATAATTTTAATTGCCATCTTTTAGCACTTACAATATTTTCAAACTCTGGAAAAAAACATGAAAATTTTTATTAAATCTGCCACATTAAAAATAACTTACCGAATACCGAATTTCATAAAAGAATAAATTAAAATTCCATTTTAGCATGCAATAAAACCGATTAATTTCCATTCAAAATATATATTTGATTATTCCTAAAGCTATGGTCAGTTTTTACACAACTTCATAATATAATAAATGTATGTGTACATTTATATACCACTAATCGGCAAAGCGGGAATCATGCTTGGCAGTGGATCATATGTTGTGCTCGTGCGGGCCGGTATATTGAATCTAAAAATATTACAAAAATAATTTTTCATCATCATAAATGAATATTTCAAATAGCTGTCTAGATTTTTTTATTAGTCGATAATGCTCGCGATGAACGAACCTAGTCCATTCTTGGTGATTAAATATACTGTGGAAATTTTTCAAAAAAATGGGTTGTTATTATAATATTTAAATATCATGCCTTTCTACCAAGAAGTAACAGTTAATACATGAAAGTCAGCGTTATGATATTTATAAATTTCTAGAAAGAATAGTAACTAGTTGTTTTTTAATTCTTGAAGAAGTAATCTATAAAAAAATCTTTTTTCACCAAGATGTCCGTTATTTACCAAGCTAACTTACAAAATACTACCGTCGTTGAGCAACATTTTATTTATATAATTATAATCTTACACATATCCCATTTATAGAACATCTTGTATAAAAAAGGATAAAAAAATATTTTTTTTAACTTTCGCTTCAATGATTATAGTATACCTAACCGATTCATATGTATATCTTTTGAGCAAGAGTTCACGACCCTTGATTTAGTCGATGAACTCATTTGCAAATTTCATGCCCGGTGTATTTTCGATACACCGTGGGTGGAACTAATTGGCTTTATTCCGATTATTGTGTTTCTGCACACAACAGAATCTTGGAATTAACAGATTATTATACTTAGTGTTTGGATAATAGCTGAGCTCATTGTTGGAATAACATAATACCAATGATTTTAACGATAAAACTACTTTTCCAAGATTATTATTACACTCACATTCAGGTTGAATAATTGCTAGGATCATTGTAATTAGAAAATGCGGTTTTATATTTATATATATAAGTGATGGAAATCGCACATTTTCAAAAATACTGAATCATTCTAAAGAATAATTCAAAACTTATATGGAAGATTTCACAAAAAAAAAACTATTTTTTGAGGTCAGAAGCATAAAACACATTTGAATTTTTTTATTAATTATATTCGGAACACATTCGGAGCATATGAATTTATATGATTCTGATATTAAAAAAAAAACTTTTTCCTTAGTATTATCATGATCGTAATACACTTGAAATTTTGTGAATTTTGTACAAAGATTATGGTTTAGATGTATAAAATAACAAGAAAGTGCTTAAAAATTTCCTCTTCTAAAAATTACAAGTAGGTCTGTGTCACCAAGGCCCCAAGTGTACTCCTTTTGGGTGGTAAGGGTTAATTTATCCCTTCCCTCGACTAGGCCTTGCCCAGTGACGTATTGTAAAAAACAGTCAAAGTAGTATTTACTCAGCACACGTGAATAAAAAAAAATTACTGATAAAATCATTTTTGAAAATGAATTCAAAAAAAAATATCACCTTGACAAAAGACTTATAGAACGTTTTTACACACCTGTCGCAAATCGCTCATTCATGAAAGCCAACATTATTTTACCAACTCAATATACATATAACTAATTATCATTGGAAGATATATGAATAAGAACATCCAAGGTGTTCATCGAGAAGGTTTACTGCTTTGGTAAGTCACCGTTATAGTAAAAAAATGGTTGTTTATATTTGGCAGTCGTTAAGTTTAGACATCGTCGAGGTTTTATAAAAAAAATAAAGTCAATCATCAATTATTTTGACGATTAAATAATTACGTGAAGTTTTGATAAAAATATTTTGCCGTCAAAACCTACTATTTATCAGTTGATGAATAATTTTAAATGAAAGGGCGTTATTCCAATCAAACACAATCCTTAGCAACAGCCTACGAAAAGCTCAGCTGAAAACATTGCTTCTAATCAAGACCATTTACAAAGCCGTAAGCCAATAAGATGCTGAAGTATAATCTTGATAACCTTAATTTTCATCGAAAGATTAATGATGAGGCCCTTTTCTATTTAAATGAATACGTATATAAACAAAATGATCAATTCTGGCCGTTAATTTTTTGAAAGTGAAGATAGTCTTGTAACTGTCAATAAAGAACGTTATTTTAACGTGGTTGATAACTTTTTGACATCTGAATTGAATGCCTTAGGCTTGATTAACGGGTAGTTCCAACGAGGTGAAGCAATTAAAAATATAGTAAAAATCACAATGTAACATAATTACTGAATAGTATATTTATACAACAAACTTTTTCAAAAAAATATTGGTGTCTATTGGCTTATTTTTGTGTGGATGCTTAAAATGAAAAATTTGTGCCAACAAACAAGAAACACTTGAGCAACTCAAATAAACATTCGTTGTGAAATGAATTTAATACCGATTTTAATTTGTACATGTAAAAACGTGGTGAAAAATATTTTGAAAAGAGCCCTCATTTAAGCTAACAGAGTCAAACATTTAGCTATCATTCCATGCGTAATTCGCAACATTCAATAAAATATTCATCAGTAATAAACCATTTCTTTTTCGTGTTATATAAAATATCAAAAATAAAATAATATACGCTCCAAGCAACAACCTGTATTATATCCACGAGTTCCATTGAAATTAGATACCTACTATAATATTAATATCTTGAATGCGGCGTATCTTATTTATTATGTTACTTATTCTATGGAATTGGTAAAATGAAATAAAAATATTTTCAAATTAAAGTATTTGTACGCGCGTTATCAATATAGAGATATGTTAAAATATTTTTACATGTAAAATAAATTCACTCGTCCCGAGCCAATCTGTTATTGCTGTTGGGAGATTATCCTATTCTGTTCTATAGTCACAGGTTCAAATCCTTCTACTGTACATGCCATTTGGATCATGGACATCCACAAGTGGATTGTTTAAACTCTAACCCAACCACCTTCAATCCTATCATAAAATTTAAGCATTAAAAGAACGATGTGCAAACTAAACTGAGTTTTCATTTTACACGACTTCACTCCAAGCAGTTTTTTTCGTATAGCACCGTTCTTATTATTATATTATATAACGCGACTGTCATGTATTTAAATTTTCATAACACTGAATGATTCTACACAAAATCAATCATCACCCTGGAATTTGTTTGCCAAAAGAATATTCGATTTCGGTCGAATTCAAATACATTTTTTTTTTAAATGCAAGCCAATGCATTATCCCATCTTCTGTGAAAACACTGCGTGGCGCTTAAAATATATACATGTTTTTTATGATTTAGGAAATTTGAGGTTTATGTAAATAAAAGATTTTATTTGTACGAATTCAATGAACTCATTTTAGTTTTTCATATAAACTAATAAACGTATGATATTTTTAATGTTATTTTTCTCAAATATTGATAAAAAAAGGCCAAAGAAACTCTTAGGACTTCTCTGATCTCACCACTCGGACGGACAATGTTATTTTTCATTTGTGACCCAAAGCTATACATACACACAGTCGTAAACAAATGCTACACACTTTATCGTAGTGTTGTTTTCTCCTTTTTGAAAATAAATAAAATTGTTTGCGCTTATTTTCATCAGAATCTTAAGCACATAGTATATGAAAAGAATTTGAAAAATCGCACAATTTTTAATTACTATGATGCTTGTAAGTGAAGAGAGGTATCTTAAACGTCCGTTAAATTTAGATTACCACTAATATAATATATATAGCTTCTAATTAATTCTTCCACTCCGTATCCGACTTAAAATAACCTCTTATCTTCGCTAAAAATCTTATGTCTTCAATTAATTAAGCATATTTCTTTTAAATTCCTTTATATTTAAAAAAAAGTCTTAAATTAATGAACAATTAATCGTCCTCAAATTACAATTCGTTTTTTCAAATGAAAATTTATTTTCTTTCCCATCAAATCTGTCAAGAAAAACTGTTGTTTTAAATAATAAGTATGCTGTCATTATATTTAAAAAAATTAAATCACAGGTTATCTTTTTCCGTCGCGTGGCCACATGCTAATTTTCGATAGATTTGGTCAAAATAAAGCAAACTTACTGAGCATAGAAAGAATTATTTGAAACGTTTAATCTCTTCATACAATCTCATCATTTCTTTCTCAAGAAACAGATGTTGGGAAATTAATATACAGCCAGTTCTCACTGTCACTTTAAAGAGATGTTTCATTTCATTGAAATTTCATAATCTTATCTTTGAAAGCGAAAATTGCCCAAAAAAAAACAATCTTTTTGTCTCTCTCATATAAAAAAAATATCCAAGATCTACTTGTAAATTACTCATGTATGTCAAATCGACACTAAAATTCAAAATATGCATTAATGTAAAATATAAAAATGATATATTTCTATACATCGTGTTGAAAAATCCTTAAACAAAGCCCTTTAAAAACACACCCGTCTTACGTGTTTCATTAATTATTATTATCTGATAAATATTCTTCTTTAGTCGGCTGGCTTTCAGATTGATTCTAGCAATCTTTCAGAGAACATTAGGATGATTAAACAATATTTTACCATGAATTTTAATGAGACCGAATACCTACCTAGCTTTCGAAACTAAAATTACTTGTGTGTTGAAATTTATTCATGTTTAATTTGGAATGATTAATATTCCGAAAGTTTTCGAGCTGACAAGTGTGCCCACAGTTTAAAATGATTAATAAAATAACTCACCCGTTTCAGCTTAAAGCTCTCCATGGCGATAACGACGGCTTTCCTTCGCCCTTTCACTCGACAAAATCATAGCTTAAATCAAATATTCTGAAATAACTTTCTATATCACACATATCACATAAATGTAATTAGTATCGATTTTTTGGCTAACTATGGGTAGCTCCTCGACTCGGAAAGTGTTTTTAATGTTGCTTTTGGTTTTTTTAAGAATTTCATTAACATGCAAGTGATAGATTCGGTCATGATATAATTTCTTGTTTGTACATTTTTATTAGGATAATGAAAATTTATAGATTATTCTGGACCATTGTATTTTGCCAATAAGCAATGGGCCTGTCCAATAGCTTACCAATTTCCATGATTTTGTTCAAATAACGATAATATTTAGTTTTTTCACTAAAGCATATTTTCATTTATAACACAACCAAAACATTAATTGAAAGTCTTTCAAAACTTTTGCTTAATACTAAAATGTTTTTTCCCATACACAAAAATAAAAAGTACATCATAATTTAATCATTTACCAAGGAATTTATCGATTCATAATTTTAATGATAAGTCAACGAGATCATTAAATAATTTCTTTTTTTTTCAATGAAAATTCATTCAACGTATATTCTTTAAAATATTCAACGGATAATTTTATTAATACATCCTTTTAGAGCGGAAAGCATCGCAGATACGTTCATTCTGTAAGACAAACTTTTTATGTTTTCAACAAATTCATCATAGCCATTAGAGTTCAATCTATTCTCAAAAAAAGCTTTCCACATTATTACATCAACTTGGTTATTTCAATTATCGGTATATAACTTGGTTTTTAAATCAATATATAAGGAATTGGTGGTTCTGCTCTACATTTATATATATATATTGTATATGGTATATGGTAAATTTACATAAGACCGTATCTTTTCTTTGGAATATTGTATCATAGATTAATAAGGAAGATAATTAAAACACGCTTTGTTGAAAATTGGGAAACATTCAATAACAATTCTAATTTTTCATAAATTTTTTGAAATTATTTAAAATACAATATACAAAACTTTTATGCTAACAAATGACACTAGAAGACTTTCGAAACCAGTCGAATAAGATAAAAACCTAAAGACCAAAAATCTATTAGTATGCAGTACTTTTTTATTTGACAATAATATCTATGACTGGTTTAAAAGTCATCAGTTTGATATTTTCTTTATTTGAAAGTGTTATTCGACTTATATTTTATTTTGTGATTCAATCGCTGTGATGCAAAAAGTATTGCTTATTGGGCTGTACTCAATTGTTTTTTCTGTCCTACCTACTCTATATGATGGTGTAAACAAAGAATAAAAAAGTTTTATATCCAGTCACACTTCATTTTACAATCCTTATTTATCTGACTTGAAAGGATTGAAATAATAATGTTATAAAAATACTAAATTTAATCTTAAATATAGTCTACATTATGAATGGAAATAGAAAGAAAAACAATGAATACATTTTAAAAAGGATTTTTGTTTATATTGTTGTTATTATTAAGTTAAGTACAAAACTGCAAACAATAATCATTGCATATTTCACCACTTAACAAACACAGTACAAAACTTATTCATTATATATTTTATAATACTCAAGAGAGAAATAGTCCTTAATTGCTTAGTTACAACCCTAGATTAAACCAACCCTTCAACTACATTTCTGTATAAATTCCACCATCATATCCAAGCAAATAAAGCATAAGGTAGTATTACCCGTTATATTTAAAAAGGCTACATTACACTGCGATTATTTTCTATTCACTCCCATTAAAATCGAAGGCGCAAAAAAATACACTTATTAATTAACAACAAAAATTCTTCACGGGCTATTTATTCGACCTGCTAGAGCATAAATACTATATGAAAAAAAGTGTTTTCGCGCTTGAATAGCTTCCCGAATTAGCCCACATGATTGAGTTCGCGGAATCCGAGACTACCCTGCGTACTCTTATCGTAAGAGATTTCTTTACCCGTTTCGTAAGTCTCTGACTACATAATGCACGTAAATCTTTTGCTGTATTCAAGATCTGCTAACATTTTCCAAGGTAATGAAAGGAGGGGAATAAAAACGTTTAATAAATAAAATAAAAATAGTTTAACATTATTTTACGAAACATGTCTTATTTAAACATTATTAAAAAGGAAACGGATGATTTAATTTTAATTTTAAATGAACAGCTATCATGCTTCTAATTTCAATGTTTTGTTGTATTGGAAAATTATTATCATATACGAAATATATAAAATAATATACTTTACAAAATTTGTTTACGGTGACACTAGAGGATATATCAATGACAATGAATATTTATTCCTAGTTTTCAATCCAATATGTGTCAATGACACGGTCTAAAAACTTTTCCGAGCTGTTTATACAACAATTCTCTCATTATGGATTCAAGGTATTTTTAAAATTTTATTAGCGATCATTACGAAATTACTTATTTTATTTATAATGATATATCTACTTATACCAAAGTTAATTGTAACTTATTGATTGAATCGGCATTCACTTGGTAGAACTTCATTATAACACGGTGAAAAAAATAGCAATGTATTTTAGTTCTACAAAATTGTTATTTTTTTTAATATATTTCATATATATTATAGACAGCAATTTCGGCTCACGCCATCGTCAGAACAATGCTTAAACTAACATTTGCTTATCTATATATAGCTGTGTAGAAAAGTTACACAATACATCTCCTGTTTTAACAGCCTAGCTTGTTTCTTTCTCGCAATCAAACTAAATTTTTCAAAAATTGTAAATGAAACTAAAAAGGCGGCTATGACAATAAGTTTACATTTGGCACGGAAATGGTCTATTACGGAAGCAAATCAGAAAGTGGAGAGGGTTAATTAATGGAGAAGACAATATATTAGTTTGTTCGTTAAAAATACTTTGTGATAGTTGATGTCTATTGATTTCAAGCTGTCATCAATAAAATATACAAAATCCACATTCAATATTCAATATCGATGAAGTCATTCATTGATATATTTTTTATATGTATATGTGCTTGGCTGAATGTGCAGATGAAGTAATAAGATAAATGATTATCAGATATCCATATTCGCAATGATAAGTATTAAGTACACTAGAGAAACTGTCTGATTTTATCCGTTTCTTCATATCGATTGAAAATAAATTCATATGTATATGGAGCTCGCCCGCATAAACATATGTATAAAAAAGCTCCGCCTTACTTGAACCCAGAAAAAACTCCGAAGTTTGGAGCGCTTAATTGCTCCAAGTTTATTCACTCATCTGCTCGATCCGAAAAATGACCCGAAGCACAGATGGCTGGTCTCTAATATGAAAGGTTACCCGTGACGGCAAAAATCTGTTTCAACTAAATAAAAAATTTACAAAACTGTATCCATTGCGAGTGACTTGATAATTATTCAGAATCTATTTCAAAATCATTCTAGCGATCTAGTATGTCTCGCTTTTGATAAATACATAATTTAAAAAAAATCTGAAATCGTACCGTAGCGAAAATTATGAATTATGAAAAATATCAAATTTCAATATAACAAGCAAGCAATTTTAAGTTATGCGCCTGTAATTTTGGAAACAATTATTTACTTGTAAAAAAATACTCATTGAGGTTTTTATTTTAATTTATGGATAGACTTTGATTGCCTATGAAATATAAGAACCGTTATAGACCGATTGAATATAATCATAAAATTTTAATGAAAAAAGTCACATACATTGTCTTTATTTCATCTGTCATTATTAAGTCTGACATTTCACACGATTAAAATAATTATTCATAACCATACTGTGGCTTAGCAATCAAATAAAGTCATATGGAATTATTCAAATTTTAAATATTCTGAATGTTTGAATTTATATTGTATCTATGGAAAATATGTCTAGCGGGCTTTAAGTGCATATCAGCTCCTTTTAACGTGGCATCCGTCTATGTCTAGCTTCAAAATGATGCTGCGCTTGAAGCAAGATAAAAAGTGGGCCACAGCAGCGATAGTATCTCATCAACGCGTGTTCTCCGCATGTTTGACACTGATTCCGTCACGCTAATGTGTTTTAGAGCCCTTGAGATGTGGAATTCTTTTTTTTTCATATTATAAAAATAGACGATGCAAAAAACTGATCTCTGGAATATAGATCGGATTCGAAATCCCCAATTTATGCTTGGCGCGTTTATCAGATTCACACAATAAGAAAAGAATGTTTTCATCCTTTATTTAAGCTAACGTCATACCCGGCGCAAAAAAACGATTTAAGCCTTACAAGGTCATAATAAAAGGTAAACTTTATTCATACACCCGTTTTATTATAAATTTATCCAAAGTCGAGTGATCAGTACTGAATAAGGTCGAAAGTTTAAAAAAAAACTAATAACTCAATAACAATTTTTATGTACCTGAATACTGGTTTTGAAAAAAATGGACTTCGGGGCCTCAAAATATATTTCGATTTATATGTTCATCTGTTCTGCCAACGCACATTTTATTTAATAAGACTTATTTATACAACGATCCTATCAAGATTTTCAGATGGGTGAGCTTGCCCTTTTAATGTCATTTATATTTAAAGTTTTTATTGTTTGAGGATATTATTAAAATCAAAATTATATTATTTAATCCTATTAATTATTGATATGCAAAATTGGGAAAACATTTTTGATAATTATTTTCATTTATTCTTGTAGTATTTCTTCTGTTATTTACAATACCAGTATTACATTTAAAAAATCCTAGATATCGTTTCAAAGATATTCATTATTGATGCAATCTTTGCCTTTGATTTACGACACATAAAAAAACACTTTTTTTTAATATTTGGTAAATACCTACAATAATAACAAGTCTGTTAACATTTGTGTAGATATTGACTCTTCGCAGTCCAGGTAACCCATTTCAATATCAGATGTAAACTTACAACATCGCACCTATAGCTTATGTTAAAAAAATGTTTATCATCAATTTGATTGAGTTAAACAAAAGTCTCGTTTTTGGATATTTTGAATTATGAATGCGATCTAGTTTAATATATTCCCAACTTCTATTCAATAAAGACCAACGCAAATTTGGCCTACATATTTTCTTCTGTATCTGTATTATTCTATTTATCTCAACGAGAATAGTTTGGGAAAAATACATTTCAAAGATCATAATATTTGTTATTGTTTTCAATAATATTATACTGTGAATAGAGCATATTTACTAAGTATATTCATAATATAATATGTTATATATAACCACAACATAATATGTAACCACAATACAACTTTTCTGAGAATTTTCAACTGCTTTTTTTTTGCTTAAATTAAGCAAATTGTTATTTTATATTCAGAATATTATGACAGGCAATGTTCATTACATAAAAAGGCTTCACCTATTTAAAACTGTGTAAATTTATTAGGTCATTTCATAACTTCAAAAAAATAATACATAATATTTTGCTATGAACCCTTATTATATAAAACTCTCACAATAATAAAAAAATCAAGGCTTTACTCAACATTCATTCTTAATACAAAGTTTCTTATTATTTGTCAAAATGTCTTTATTATGACATCTTTGTTTATTATTCAAACAAAAAGCGGTGCAAAAAATATAAACCAATTGTTGTTTCACTCACTTACGCTTTTGCAGTACTGTTTTTGCCCTTGAGTCAATACAATTGTCCAGAAGTCATATTTTCGTAACGTTTTCGATTTCTTTTTAGCCATTGTCCTTGTCAGAATAACAATATAAATCGTAGACGTTATTATTACAAGCGATCAGCTGATCATCGGAGCGTATTTCCTTCGCATTATCCAGAGTCGAAGAGTTGAGAGGTCAGAGGTGATTACGCAAACAACTAAAATATTATACGGTCCCATTTGAAAGGGTGTTGAACAGAGCCGGACAAATTAAATGAATTTCATTTTGGTAAACCACGAAAGTACTCATTGAAAATGCATAATAACGGTATACTTATTGATAAATTATGACTCTTTTTTATGACGCTTTTACCGGGATGCAAAAATCCTTTGCGTATCCATGAAAAACACTGTACTCTACTGTGAAAAACTCTTACGATTTCAATAACTCCACCAAACTTAGTAATTCATAATCAAAAAGTCCGCGAATTTTTGCAGATAATATTCGCACTAATAATTCATCTGGCGGTAAATGCTCGAAAATATGTATTTTGTGTTTCATATTTTCTACTGTTTTAACATACTTAAAGTTTATTATATTTGAATTGAGGATTTTTTTGCTACAAACATTTTCAGTCATTTTCAACTGCAATTGAAGCCATATATTTCAAGTCTATCAACATATTTTCTATGAAAGATCACTTTAATAAAATAGCTTCACTCTGAATATCACATGCAATAATTTGTTTTCTTTATTGATACATTTTTAACTAATATATATATATATATATGCAAAACGATCAAATTACAAAAGAAAAATAAAAAAAAAAATAATTAAAATCATCTCTCTCTTTTCTCTTTTCAATTATATTCGAAATCAAATTTAGCACCAAATACGACTTGTGAGAATTTCAATTTTGATATACAATTTATATATGACGTCTTTTTAAAATCGTGGTATTCTCACATCCGTCTTGTTTGTTGTGGTATTTCACATCGATTTTTATAACCAAATAAATACCTAAAAAAATAAAAATAAACCTTTTTACTCATTAAAAATTATGAAAATGTGTAACGAACCTTTTTTAAGCCAGCGGAATATAATAGAGATACATTGTCTTTACAACTTTGACTGGATATTTTTAATGATATCCGCCTCACTTATTGCCTCAATTATTTCTACAGAAACGATAATTGTTTACAAGCTAAGTTTCATCTGTTAAAGATATCAAGAATAAAGACGGTTAGTCTCTTAGTATATCGTCGTATTGTATAATTTCATTAGTGATTGAGTCAATCACAATAATACCAAAAATAGCATCTCTTCTCACAACAAACATATTGTCCAGCATTTACATAAACACATATAAATATTGTTGTTACGATAGTTATCAACTAAATTAAGTATGTATATTGGCAGTATTGTCATGGTTTTAAGTAGTTATTCCGCTTGTTATCAAATCATTATATCAAGTTTCACTCATCGCGAAGAACATTTATTATGCTAATCGCTTTCTAGTCATTAAGATGAAACGGCATAAATATAGCTAATGTTCAAAGATTCAAGACTCTCACTGTCAGATGTACTGTTGCAGTTCGGTTCTGTTTCCGGGTTAATGTTCTCATCGGAGGGCGTGACATAAGAAAATACGATTAGCACTTCGGCGAACGGGGTGAGTACGGTGGAGGTAGAAATACTTCAGTATTTTCGGTTGCGGAAAACGGGTGACGGGAGAAACGGATATTGCTTTCTCCTAACTTTAAGGGTTTCTCGATCGCCGTTCGCCGTCAAGTTATTCTTAATATTAATAATATTATCTCTAGAATTCTAGCCATAACTATCATTCTTCAGATAAATGTGCTGTGCTTCGTTGAATTCGTACACAACCTTGACCAATTGATAACACTAAATAATCGTTTAATGCCATTACGGTTACACCGAGAGTCGTTATACAATATTTATAATTCCGAGTTAATTAAAGTTTACTCTAATGATGGTTCGAAACTTTGAAAATATAAATATGCTATTGAAACTTTTTGAAAAAATTCCCAGTAACTCTTTCTATTCAGTTTCGCGGATGAGTGATGGAACCAACTTAACAGTTTGATTTGTAATTTTATATATTGTAGGGTACTTAGTGAAGTTTTAATATCGAATCTGAATCATTCAATTCCAAAAAATTTCCACAAATAGTTCCTTCCGGCATCTTTAAGCTAAACGGATGCAAACTAAAATAATGATTTTTTTATTTAAAGTCCTCAAAAATTGAGTAATCAATTCTGAAATAACTACATTGAAAGTATACCCTTGTCATAGATGAATTTGCTGATAACTTTATGAGAAAACACGTCAGTATGATGATTCTCATCGAAAATGGCAACAGATGTCCTGTTGCAATAATAAAGTTATTAATTTCATTAAATTCGGATTTTTTATATGTTTACGTGAGAAAAAAGATGATAAGGGATCAAAACTTACACCGTAATCGAGAAGAGTGGATAAGCGATGTTTGACCCGACTTTACCACTTGATACACCAGTAAGACCGCTAAGTACCGTCTTTAAATCTTTATTGTGTTAAAAGAAGCTACTATAGCCTAGAAAAAAGAGACAAAGCTGACAAACAATACTGATTCAAGTGGTCACCATGTGGTGACTGCATACTGAACTTGAATTTCTCATACAGACATGAATAAAATCATGACCAACATTATTTTGAATGTAAATGTGATCTACATACGTATTTTATACAGTAGTCATGAGTTTTAGTAAAATAGGTAATACTCGTAAAATATATATTGTGTGTTCAAAATCAACGGTTTTTGGTAACACATCCTCAAATTTATTTTAATTCAATTTAAAAGATCTTCGCCCAATAGTAAAAAATATGCTTTGTAATTATATAAATATATTCTCTATAATTTTATAAATAGTGATTTAATCGTGATGACGTTTAGATTTAGAAAAGATAATCTCTAAACCAAAACATCCCAATATATAGTCATGAGAGATTTCACAATAATCAACTACTATTAAAATATTATTGGATAACTTTATGCTTAGAAATACCTACTAATTTTGAATGGATGGGTAATTTTGGAATAAGATATAAGGAAAAAAATAATTTCTGATTGTTGACTAACTAATATCGCGTAAGGAATCTAGCAAAGTAAAATAGGGAATTTGTACTGCTCGTATTATAAATTCAATGAGCTTTATTGGGTGTATTTGAAAAATATCCTGATAAAACAATTTGTATAACCCCATGTTTTGGTATAATAATTGAACACCTTCATTCGCGTTGAGGGAGTGGTTTTCCTGTGGTAATTTATTTCGTGCGGTTCACACACATGTGGATTGCCTTATATTTTTATAGTGCTGCGTGTTTACGATAAAAACATAAAGTAGTATGTGATTATAATCACTAAAATACGTATGTGAGTGGGCTAATACGAACTTATTTAATATGGTTGATTACTGACATCTGTAAAGTCAGAAAGATCGTCTAATATTGGTAGTGAATACAGCAAATGAAAACTACATTACTAAAAGTGAAAGTATACCATCCAACGTAAGAATATCGACAACTAACTGCTTGATTTTTATTTGTATCTCCCCACTCATAATCGCAGTTATACTAACACAGCTCTACTTTGAGTTCTACGTCTTGAACTCGCTACTGATATAAATAAGGATTAAATAGTGCAAAGATTAATATTTTCAAATCATTCTTGAAGCCTGTTACTGGTACGTATTTTATTTGCAGACATTTATTTAAGCATTCTTAACTTTTGAAATAATACTGACTTTCGTTGTTTTCTGAACATTATTGAGCGGATACTTGCCAAAGTATACAAAAGTTCACGGTAATTAGCACGCTCAACTATTTTACTCGATGAATAAAGTAAACCACTCAACAGGGTATATTGTTACATAGAAATAAAGAGTATCATAAGCTACTGCGATACATCGTCGTCATAAGAAAAAGAATGTTAAATAGAAAAATGTTCAAGGGAGCCTTATATCTCTCATAATATAAAACTCAAAAATGTGAATATAGCATTAACAAGTTTGGTATCTTTTCTCAACATTTGTTTTATTAGACATTTTTCGAACACATATTGTGATTGTCTTACTTCAAAAATTTATTTCGACAATTTACAGCTAACAATTCACTAGGTATTTAAAATTGTATGACGATGTTATAATATATTCTATACAAATGCATTTGTCGACAGACAATAAATTATATGCATAATCCATTGTATTTCTCACGTTTAATGCGGAAATGCATTATATTTCTTGCATCTGCCGGAAAGGCATTATATTAAAAAAAAGAGATTTTTAACAAGTTAAACTTCTATAATACACTATGTCATAATATAATAAATGGTATTTGTTTATTTTATTCGTTAAGCTGTGAGCATTTTGATTGAATGTTAATTTTTCATTCCAAATGATGGTTGTTTTTTTTTCATTATGCTGTCAATATGACAATATTCGTGGTAATAATTCAATTATCATAAATTTATTGAATACAGTGATTTATCTCCCGCTACTGTTTCCATTACTATTCGCCAGGGATTTATATCAATGAAATTAAAATACAAAAAATACCTGGTACACTTATACAGAATTTTACATCATTATTTTTTAATTCGTTTCTATAATTTTGTAGCATTTTTTTTCAACGGAAAAATATTGAAACTTAAAAATGTTATTTATATGTACAATATATGTTATATACATATCATTGTAAAATCAAACATATATTTTTAAAAGAAAATAAAAAATTTTGAATATACGAATGAAAAGAAAACCTACGCTTCATTAATCCATTTTTTGTCGATTGAAAAAGCTTAAATAATTCAAAACATCTTCAAATATTGTTGAATTTTTTACAGTTATTTTGTTGTTTTAATGCAACAAAAATGGCTCCATGTTGATTTTGTTCTTAATAAAATTAATTTCACGATTGAAATTATAGCTCATAAATTCAATCTGAATTTTGTTTAATTGATTTGAGTATATGTACTGCCATCAACGAAATTCATGTTTTCGTTTCTCTTCACACTTTATAAGCCACGTGATTGAAATAAATCGCTCGTTAAATCTGCTTGTTTATTTAATTCATCTGAAGGATTTCGATGTAAAACTTATTTTTCTTCGGTTCAATCAACAATTTTTGTTTAGATGCAAAAACGATTTGTATGGAATTATAAATATCATTTGCAAATTAATATTTAGGTTATCTAAAACGAAAATATACAAGCCTCGCGCGCTTATTTTTATATTGAGTGTACCTCTCATTTTTCTTAGTATTTTCTGCATTTTAACATATTTATTTATTTGGAGCTTTAAGAAATGCAAAAGTTTATATTTATATCAAACTGAATTTCTCAGGATATATATTTAAAAATGTATCTTAGTGCCAACCACATATTCGTATTCTGTTCCGTTTTGTATCCGTTAAAAATTATTACTTACTATGTTAATCAATAATAAAACTTTTAAAGGTATTTACTGATTATATGACTGATATTATGAAAACTATTAACCGATGATACTTTAAATGACAATATTGATATGAAATATTTCGGATACTAGAATTAAAGGGAAATATGTAGTTTTACAGTCGTTCTATTCGGTTGCATTTTACTGACACGGTAATCGTTAAAAATTTATAAGATGAGCGAAATCATTCCAAACACTTTGATTACCTGTGAAATCGGTTAAAACTACAATGTTTTATTTTTATGAATTATAAATAAAATACATCCAACAAAAACTATCAATAAAGTAATATTGTTATATAACGAGTTTTTTTTTTAAAATGAATGTTAAATTATTCAAAATATATAATTTGTAATTTTTTCAAAATATATAATTTGTAATTTTTTCATTCATAATATGTCATTTGATAACGTTTTCAAAAACTTTAAATATTCAGACAAAATCAATCAAACCGTAGGTAAATGGTTTACATCAGTTATATGTAAAATAATTCATTTTTATTTTATTTTATATCTTCATATTGATATTAGGGAAATCCATTAATGAACATATAGCTGGAAAGTAGAAGGCAATAAATACAAATTTTATTTTGTTTATAAAAATTTTATATTTTTTTTTTATTGCAGCTTAGATGAAACATTTCGACATTTTATTTAAAAAACGTAATCCTAAATTAAATGTTAAGTTTTCATTATCTCTGCTAAGTAACGCTCGTAAATTGTGAATCAATCACCCGTTTGGATATTAGTTTGCTTGAATTATTATGACAAAATCAAATCAATTCAGCTCGACACTATTTAAATATTTGACATTATACGTTCACCAATAACCAATAAAGCTTTTCTAGAGATAACAGACAAAGCTTCGCAAAACAAAGCTGGACAGATAACGTTAATTACACAAAGAGACCCTAAATATTCATGGCACATTGACTTTTCCTCATTTTGATGTCTATTCAACAAAACATGAAACATCAACAAAGTTTGATTGGCTCCTGAAGTTTCAGTAATCGGAGAATTTAATATGTGCAGTTAACAAACGCCATCCCTTCCATACGGAGCTTCGCACAAAAGTTATTTCAAAATCAAGGAAACTGGTTTATTATCTCAGCTTAAACCACCTTCCTCATAACGTATATGTTATTTGATATTTTAGTATATGTTCACAGCTGATCTTTGATTAAAATGAGATAAAGAATATTCCGTTTCGATTTTAATTTCATGTGAGATACGGTAAAAAACACTAATTGTCAAATTCGAGAAATGGTGAAAATATTACCAAAAATATTCGATACAATCATATTTCAACACAAACATTTTTATTAAATGATGGAAACTAATGTTATGGTCCTCCTCAACAATATGATCTTTGTGGTGACTTGTGTGAAAACCCGTTTGCTATCGTCGAAATATATATTTGATTAAGCTTGACAAAAC
Source organism: Himalopsyche japonica (assembly GCA_028555115.1). Taxonomy (NCBI): domain Eukaryota; kingdom Metazoa; phylum Arthropoda; class Insecta; order Trichoptera; family Rhyacophilidae; genus Himalopsyche; species Himalopsyche japonica. The sequence continues at coordinate 667,208 of JAHFWJ010000810.1, forward strand.
AGTGTCCTGATTAATAGATTCGTCAAAATATAATCAAAATTGGTAGTTATGTAATATTATCGCTGCAGCAAACAAATGGACAGGAAATCTTTCGGATTAAATCAGTTATGGAGTTTATATTTCTAAACTCTTCAAATTTGATCATACGCGTTCTATAAAATCTCAAATATTCGAGAATATAAAGCCAACAGTTTGCTCAACCACATGCAAGCTGCAGGTCATCAGGTTTTTCAGTATACAGACACGTTTACAGGAAAACCTGAGCTTCGTTAATATTTATAACATATGGTTGTTCATTCTCTTTAACTATATCGCATTTCTCACTGATATAAAGTAACATTTAGTACTGCATTAATACAAGGTATTTATTTTTATAAAAAAACAAACAGTTTTTTGCAACTTTTATCTAGATTACGAGATACTTGATCTAACTTTATACAACCAAACAGTCGTTTGTGTCGTTGTTATTGTTGTCTTATTTCACAAGATAGTAGTTAAAATCAGGGCTGTAGAGTCGTGAAAAAGGAGCAACTCCGATTACTTTTCCGATTAGATGATTATGAAAAATATCTCATTGAAAAATTAACTGAATAGGTTGATTGATCATCACTTTAATTCACATAAAAACAGAAGATAGGAAAAAATCGGACTAAATTAAAATTTATTTAGTCAGTGTCGTGTTGATGGTTAAAATCGGAGTCGTGAATTTTTTCACATATTCCAGAGCTCTAGCTAAAAATTTTAATATCAAAAACATTTACTGTATTTCCTTAATCAATTATGGGTTTTATAACGGATTTTCTATAACATTTCATTTTCAAACAATTTTTTGATTTGTTAATAATAAAAAATATTAATTAAGAGTAAGAGTTATTATATATCGGATATGCGAGCAATCTCCACAAATCTTTTTTTTTTAATTTCAAAAATTTTATCAGATGATAGTCAATGAAAGGTATACTTTTAATAAATGCATACGTCATGAAATAAAACTTTACATATTATTTATATAGTGATCGTCTATACTTTTTTCTAAATATGATATCTATATTCTTTATTTGTACACACAATTACAAATTGTTATAAATTTTCTTTAAATTGAAAGTAAAGACGATATAGTATCATCACGGTAATTTTGATGATGTGAATACTATACTTTTTATTTTTGTTTACTTCAAAATATGAAAAAAAAATGCTAACACACACGTATGTGCCCATTATATGAATGTTATGAGACTCGATATCTAGGTCGTATTTCCCAGAAGAGGAGTTCATTATCATAAGTTGTTTATAGTACACGCGTTTAAATAGTTGTTCTTTTTCAATAAAATTAAATTAATATGTGAGAATAAACTGATTTATAGCAGACAACAAGACAGCTCAAGATGGTGTATAAACAACGGATTTTATTTCGTTTACAAACATTGATGAATTCCTCGTAGAGTTATGTTTACAAATGCTAATAATTTATGTTAACCAATCCCTATTTCTTAAAATCAAGATTGGTTTGTATGTTTTGAACTATTATTAGAAACATTTCAATAATTTTGATATTTCATATAAACGGTTAAATTTGTTTAATTTATGAATGTGGCAATTCGTATTAATATATAAATTTCAATGCAGTTTTCTTTTCAAATGGGTTCCTGTTAGGAAATCGAATTAGCGTGCAATAATATTTTCGTTCACACCCGTTCCTGATTTATAACAATTTATTCTTGGATAAATATTTGCTTTCAAATCATTTGTTTTATTTTATAATTTATGGCGAATGATTTTTTAATAATAATAATAATATCATTTGTTTTAGTGGAATATTTTTAAAAAATAACCGTTCATTTTACAAAGCGTTTGTTCGTTAAGAATCCTTTGTGATAATTGATGTCTATTGATTTCCAGCTGTTCAAAAGCTCAATCATAACAAACTAATATAATAGCGTCCCCATTAGTTCAACCTATTCCTGAGGGTGGTCTGATTTGCTTCCGTAGTGACCACTTCCGTCCCACATGTAAACTAATTGTCATAGCCGCCTTTTGTTTCATTTACAATTTTTGAAAATTTAGTATTATTGTGAGAAAGTAACAAGTTAGGCCGTTAAAAAAGGAGAGAAGATGTATTGTGTACCCTTTGTACACAGCTATGTATAGATAAGCAAATGTTAGTTTAAGCATAGTTCTGACGATGGCGTGAACCGAAATAGCTATCAACTATATTTTTTTTAAATAGTTTTGTAGAACTAAAATACATTGCTATTTGGTTTCACCGTGTTATAATTATAAGGTTGTCGTAAGAGGAAATTTTTTTTTAATTTGTATTAGTAAAAAATAAAAGAATACCAATACCAAAATTCATACGGATTCTGTGGATCCTTTTTCTAAATTTTTTTTTATGTATTAACAACTCCTTAACATTTATAAAAATAAAGCAACACTTTCATTTGTCGTTCTATTTTTTTACATATAATATAAAGCATTCAAAACCAGTTACGTTCCACAGACGATGGTTTCAGATTTCGTCATAGAGTATTAATTACTTTAGTTGAAAATGCTAAAAAAAACCGCCATCAAAAACAATGTGATATTATAGAAATTGAATATTTTCATTTCTAATGTAAATATTTCTTTACGCCAAGAACTAACTAATCATTTCATATAATATCACTTTTAGATTACGTTTTTGAACTCACTTTATTGTGATTTTATAAAACGATTGTTGATTTAATAAAAAAAAAAACAAATTGATTGTCTATTAAGCTGTGGTATTATTTAATTGTGGTTATAATAACTGATTCAAATAATCAATTGCCTTAAAACTAGTGCTCAAAAAATTAAAGATACTGTGTCATAAGATCATTTTATAATGTATAAAAAGGATAAAATTTAAAAACTTTTTCCCACCCTCCTCAGCAATAAGCATGCTACCTTATTTTTGTTTTTTTTATAATAAAATGTGTTACCTTTTCGAAATAAACAACTTGAAAAGCAGTTCTCGCACATGTATATCTATTGAGACGAAGAGATGACATGGTATAAAAAGTACATATCAAAGAAAAATCAACGTATGGTGATATATTGTATTTAGAATGAAAATCTTGTCCACTTCTTTGTGAGGGACACTTTTATTTGCTGTGTTCTCGTGGAAGTTATAAAGATAAGATGGGTGGGGCTCATTCCAAATAACAGTTTCGTCCAGTCGTATACTTTTTCGTACCGTTTTTGTTTTCTACCGCTTCCAAGTTACATCCCTCGATTAAGCGGGAAAACACTCAAATTTATCAGCATACGCTACCTCCACATAACTTATATTATACAATTTTATTTCATGCTTACACTAAATAATATATTAACTTAAAACGAGTGGAATTAATTGTGATATATCGTAGCTCCAATAATTCTTTCGAAAATCCTAGATCTTTTAGTATATAATAATAGGGCATAATAATTATCCTCATATTTTATTTGCTTTCAATCTGACGTTTATTCAGATGTTTCTGGTGAGCATAAGTTCACATTGGAGTAGCATATACCATGATTGGGCTAGTTATCGCTGTATAGAGGAGCAGCTTTCTTTTGAGAGTAAGCTTGTTCTTTGCATTGAGCATACAGTTTAGTCTAGCATTTACACCATATGCTTGGCATTTTTAAGTCATGGCGTGCTCATCGAATTTTAGTCTATTGTTTATAGTTCAAGATACTTGACAGTATTGGACCACTTGATTTATATATTTTGCATACGAATGCAATCAAAATGGTTTTTATAATGAAGCCCTTTGAAAACGTAACTGCTACACTTTTTTCGGCGATGATTTTAATTCTCTGGATTTCACACCAGTTCGCTATGGCATCAGCATATAGTTTGACATGTTTGACAACGCTTTGCCAATTACAAGATTTTACTAAAATAGCCATATCATCTGCGTACTGAGCATAACTCACTTTTCCTACCGGAAGGAATGTCATACGTGTATGTAGTATACAGTATTGGTCCCTGGACGGAGCCTTGTAGAACACCTCTTTGGATCGAATAACACCCATTTTTCACTTTGAAATGTGTATTTGTAACGAACGAGTTGCGAATCTTTACCAGAGAACCCTATTCCAACCTTCGACATTTTGAATACAAGAAATTCAGTCTATACCCTGTTTGATGTTTAAACAACATCTAAAGAAACTTCAAGTTGTTCAAAGTAAATCATTGTGACCAAATTGTAGTGCCCCTTGTTACGTGCGCAATTTGCTGCTACATAGAGACTTAAAAGTGCCTACGATTCGAGAGTTCATTCGTGGATTTTCTCAAAAATTTCACAGAGATGTAGGCAAACATTATAACCCTACGATTTATCGTCTACATAATTAGGATGAGACAGTATTGAGTAATCGTTTACGGCTGAAAGCGGTTCTGCTCGACGGCCTTCCAAAGATTTGTTGCTAAAAATCTTAATCTCTAACTTTTCTAGTTCATTTCCTTACGTACTGTATATGCATAAGTGTATCGGTGTGTATGCTTGTATGTATTCATATGCGTGTGTGAGTATATCAGGTGGAGATATATATATAATTATAATACGTGTGGTGTCCACGTGAACTGGATTCACACATGGACTGCTCAGCTCTACAGCGACTTAAGTTTCAAAAATGGCACAACAATTAAAAAACATCCATTCATACAGGTTGAAGGAGATTTGAAGAGCTCTGATGCTGACGTGTTAAAAATCTTTATGCTCCATCAATTTGATATACAAAAAAAATCCATATAACGTTAACAATTTATAAAAAAAATAAATGACAGAAATATATAAAAAAAAAATCATTTTCAATTACTGTGCACCGTCACTTTTTTTCGATTTACTTGTCGTAACGCGATTTTTTTTTCGATTTTTCACTATGGATGACACAGATAGATTAAATTATTCATATATATTATATGTAACTTTCTGGAACCAATTTTTCGCGTAAAAAAGGATCGCGTGTATTATATTTAGAGTTTTCGATGTTTCATATATTTCAGAAAATTTAAATGAAATATTACTATGAGTTTCTTAACAACAAATATAAAAATATACCTCTTATAATATCTCCCGTATGACTTCATAGACAGTTTTGAGGGTCATATAATTTTAGATATAGAGCAAATGTATTTTTAAAACTTGCAATTAAGTTTGTTTGACATGCATGTTAACATGTAAAACAAACCAATTACAAGGCGATCGGATCAGAACGATATAATTATTTTTTAAGATATTCAAAAAATAGATATGCGCATTAATGTTTTTTTTATTTATTTACAATTAAAGATATAACCGCCATATTCTGGGTAAGAATGTTGATATATGCAAAGAATTGGTATTCAATGTGTAAAATTATTTATTTTGTATATTAAATGTGTATGATGGATTTAACTAGTTCATTCTATTTTTGATTTTGAAGAAACATAAATATTATATTGGACGCACGATAGCAAAAAACTTATTTGTTAATATTTCATTCGCCTAGCAATATTATAATATCAATATAAATGTTATATAAATATAATATGTTGTTGTTATTTTAATTTACAAAATGAAGGTATGACGTTTTGTTGAAAAGCGCAAAGGATCGAATTTACAATATCTTACTTAGTTTAACATGGTTACACAAAGTTGGGGAAAACGAATACATACATACTATTTATTTATATATATTTACCGCTCTTGCCGACAGCTGGTGCTCCGATCACCGCAACCTTCACCTCGGAAAGCGACGACTTCTTGCGCCTTATGCCACGTGACGTCATCGTGGTTTTTCTCCGAATTCCACAAGAGGGATAAAAGAAAATTTCACCAGTAAATCATGGGACACTACCCTAACACCCACTAAAGTACTAAACTGTATTTTACTGCCGATAAAAACATAAGCAAATACACGGAATTTTTAGTATGGAAATTAGTCAATTTGTTTCATTCAGTCGTGAAAGTTAATGTCGTGAGAGAATTTTTATTAGCTTATTATTGCTCATAAATGCTTAGAGCAATAAAATATCGTACTCCACTCGTGTTTGAATGCGTCGTTTGACTAAAATACGAAACGTGTACATTACACACGTTGCGCTTGACATCCGCTCGGGTTAAACAAAAAAGTCCTTACACACCGTGGTCATAACTAAACAGAGAAAAATGAAACAATACGAGATGTATTCGTGAGCGGTCAACAGCGCATTCACTAGATAACAACAGCGACTGGACGAGGAAATGGCATGGGCTCGAAGCTGAATGACCGCGTGGACCGTGAGTGGGTCTGCTACTGAATAGACAGCCGTCGGGACGCTTCTCTTGGACGGAACGGCGTCTAAAAATACGGAGACGGCGGCAGAATCCCACGACTTCGGCGGGTTTGCTAATCGACACTTGCACAGACGTGCTCCAATCGACGGCCGATCTCACATCTCGAGTACATTAACAGCTTAAGATTTCTCATGCCAATGGTGATAGCGACGAATGATTCCGGTCACATCATTATATCTTCGCACATTCGCTTTAGACGCCTCAACATCTGTAAATTCTTTGATGATTCTTAGGTTTTATGTAAACGTGTTTTTAAGAGGTATGATATAATGACGCTAGGTTTTCGAGATCCCTATAAATCAGACACTATCCCAACATTTCCATACAAAATTAGTAAATAATCAAGTATTTATTTTTTATAGAAGCATTTCAAACATCTTCATTTTTTTATATACAGATTGATGATAGTGTTAACTGTTTGAGTAAATTATAAAAAAAATACCATGAAATGTGCTCAATTTTTGGTGTCATCAAAACGTATAAATTTATATGAAGCCAATAAATCCATGAAAGAATTTCAAGAAGAAGAAACATCTTTTTATATTCTTAAACCAAGGACAACAAAACATATATTGTTAAGTGTAGCAAAATTTAGACTTTTGGCCAGCGTAGATCATGATTCCAACGCACAGCTGATTTCATTTTGAATATCAAAAAAATTTTCTTATTTTGAAATTTCTACAGCAAATAATCAATTTTTCTTCAGTCCTATCAATATATATGTAGTCATATAAATTTGAGTATTGTTATTTTTTACATAATTGACAATTTCTTATACTTAATGAACCACAAGATTAATCTATAATTTGGTCGTCAGATTCAAAATTTTATTTTAATACTGAACTATTTCAAATACTTGACGACACTAAAAAAAATATGTCAATGGTTTTTTAAATTATAATATAAGATAAGTATAATGTGCAAATATTCTTTGTCTAGAAAGTGTTTAGAAATTAATCCTTTCAAATCTACTAAGAAATTTAAAAAATTAAGCACTTCGACTTTTTATGTACACACAACAGAACTTTTATAAAATAACATAAATAGATTATAGAAAATCATATGGATCACAATACGATCTTCTTTTTTCACGAGTTCATCAAAATCGTTTGTACGTATATATGTTATGTATCATACGATAATTTAAAATACATCAATTATTTAAAATTTCAATCCTTAAATACACAAATTTCAGAATGAAGCATCTTTATACAAAGCAGATGAATTCGATTAAGCACTATACTTACTTTTGAACCCAACTTACCTCCATCTGTTTTCAAAGTGGAGCACTTAAAACTGTTTAGTGAATTCTTTCAATCACTTCAACCGCTGAATCTATTTGAGTTTTCTTCAAATCATAACCAATCAGCGATCTTACGGGTATATTTTCACTTAATTTATTTCATGATTTAATAAAATACAATAACGTTATAAATGTATATCTTTATATTTATTTGTAACACAGGACAAACTCTGTATTTCAAGCTTTCAAATCGATTGTATCGTATGGCAATAACACTGGCATTCAATAAGCATCTTAAGTTACGTCAGTAAACATTTTGAACAGGGATTCTCAACATTCATGTTTCCTAAAAATATTTTAAAATATCAGCGGACGGCAGGAATCACTTATTTTTTTCTAAGAAAATTTTTATTTTGACGAAAATATTGTATAAAATAAATACATCTCATTGTCAATTTATACATAAAAATCAGATGTTACATTCATAAAAATATTCTAATTGCGAGTATGTTTTTTTGGCATTACATATCATCGGACTGCTTCACAAATAGAACTATATTTATGTTAGTCAAAATGCTCATCGGTGGATCGAGATGTATATTTTGATTGTATGAAAGCCATGTTAGAGAACGATGATTCACAACAGCAATTGGAACCAAAAAAATAATTTTATATTATATACCGTCTATATTGTCAAAATATAAAAGTAAAAATAAGTTATATCCACTACAATCCAGAAGTCTTCTAATGTTAAGAATATGAGCATAATAAATAAAATTTAGGTTCAAGAAATCTGTTCTTGCCTAACATATGGAGTCGAGCGCTTTTGCATACCTTTAGGTATTTTGAATCGAAAAGGAATTTCTGCGGTATTTCCATCACTTACACAATAAAATAACTACCCTGCAACTGTCCCGTTCCATGAATATAATCAGCATTTTTTTGGTTCTACAGAATGATTGAATCTTCGGTACGTAATCTATATCAATAAATATTGCTGAAGCAATCTTTTTGAGCAATGGTTATAGCGTGTGCAAATGTCACCATGCTTGCCATCCAATTTGTTTTATATTTCCATTCAAGAGGGTATCCCAATGCCCTCTTAAACGAAAGCAATAGTGAGTTTGAGTTTGATTTATTCTTTTATGCAAATATTTAAGCCATTTTCTTTTATATTAGATCATTTTTAATCGTCTGATTATTGAGGCTTTTGGAATGACTATTTAAAACATACTTGGGTAATAACTTACATAAATATACACTCAGTCCTTTTTTACGCGCTACATTGGTTACAGAAAAAGGCGCGTAAAAAAAATCACGAAAGAAAATGATTTCACGCAATTACATTATATTTCTTTACACACCCTAAAACATAAATTCGCATAATATCTAATACACTTGTCAACATTTGGCAATTGTATGTGTATTTAAAAAAATGAAATGCTTTACAAAATTAAGTTTTAAAAATACACATATTTTTTTTATTTAAAAAAATAATGAAACGTACATGCCAAGCATCATATATAAATGTCTTTTTTAGAACAAATTTGGGGGGAAATTGCGTAAACACGAGTGAAGCGCGTAAAAAATGTAGCGGTGCCGTCCAAAAAAATCGCGTATAATCGAATTCGCGTAAAAAATGGACTGATAAACATGCTACATAATTTTTAAACATACCATACTGATATGATATGCTTGAGACTGCTCAAAATGTATCGGATGCTTTTTCACTGATGATACAGATCAGCCAAAGTCAATATGTCCGTGTTGACTATTAGAGGGTTAACGTGTTTTTTAGCAGGTGAAAACCGTTTTGAAAAAATAGATGATATGTTTCGTGTATAATTTTCTTTATAAACCAATATTTTTTTATAAAAATGTTTCATCAAAATCCTATACGGAAAAAGACAGTAAAAAAGTCTTACATTTTTCCATCGTAAAATCCTGCGAGCGTCAAAAAGGGGAGATAATACAGCTTTCTTATTCAGTGATATATAACAATGATATAATGCGTAACCTTTGGTATATAACATAAATTGATTTAATATGATAATTACAAAATACGAAAACGAGGAAAACTATGAAAGCACACTGCCAAGAGAAAACAAAACATAATATAAAAAGCTTTCTGGGGCGAAGAGACAGATGATTTTCATATTTTATTTTCCGCGCAATGCATTACCAAAAGCTATAATAAAATACGTATTATCATAAACATTTCGGCTCGCATGCTATATAAATGTAGGTGTGCTCTTCTCGCCAACAACCAGTTCCAACCAACCACTGTTGTCTTGTGTTGTCAGGCTGCAATAAACAGTATTCCCTTTATTTTGCCAAAACATCGCGGGAAAATTTCCGGCGCCAACAAGTTGTCGCAGTCAAAATTAATTAATCTCAAACATACGTTACGATATTTATCTGCCAATCGTTTAATGAAAGATTATTTCAAGGGCCGTAAAAATAAATTACTTCATTTTAGTTTCAATACTTTTTGAATAAAATAAATTGTTTTATTATTTAGTAAATCACATTGCCGAGTTCAATAAAAATCTACTGCTTGTTATTTTTTAGTGAAATCTAGTTTTATCATTGGCCTAACATTAAATGCCACATGCGCATCTGTGATTCAAAATCATTTCTTTTTTAATTAATTAATAAGAAAGATTCAAGTATTTTTCTATTGTCAATTTATTCCTATGACATTGCTCAAATGATGCTCAAACACTATCATTTCCACTAGGCTTAAAAAATATAAAATCATATTTCAAATTTGTTTTATTTTATGTTTGGGACGCCTTTATAAAATTTGTAACAGTCACCATTTATTTGTATTTGAATTAGCACAAAAATTTCAAACATCGATTTCCTCATAAGCAATATTTTATTTTATTATTATTCTCCCAATATCTATCCAAACTTTAGCTAAAATATAGATTGATTAACAACCAAACTCTCATTTAAAACTTTCTTTACGAATAATAGTAGTAACCGATCCACAAAAGAATATTTATTGAGCACAATTAATGTTCATTTAACATTCATTTATTAGTTACTTGTACATACTGTTCATATTTTTTTTTTTAAGTCCTTTATATTAGTTTGCTTCTTTGTTATTTAGCACTTTAATCGAAACAAAGACTTGTTACTAAACTTGTGACTAAAAGTTTGTATGTACAGGAATCATTATTACCATAAATTTTAAACAACTATACACTTGCATCATAAACAATAATACGCGTGTGGTGGATTTCAACCCAAAAAATAGCACATGCGTCCAATGCGTTACATCTAACATTTACAGCGGATTTCAACGTGTTTAGACATAACACCTGCACTCGGCTGTGTCAAACTTGCTTGCCGAGATACGGAGAAATATGCAATAAAAAGGGTCAATCGGGATAATATTTGTGACGGGACCAAAATATTTAGACGGTTTATCGAAGAAATCGGGGAATCGGGGATCGGGAAACGGTCGATGCGGGATTATTTAACATTTTTCTTATGGGAGTTTGACGGGACTATAAAAAATAATCGTTCCAGCCGGGAAAACGTATTATGCGGGAACGGTTGATCGAGGTTCCACTGTATTAAAAGATTCGTGTCGTTGGAATGAGGGACCTACATTAATATTTATAATTTAATAACGAATTTACTTTAATACTCAATTTCAAAATTATTTTTCAAAAACTTCTTACTTAGGATCAATTTAATTCCAAAATTGATGTTGAATTGTTCGTGAATCAAGTGAAATCTAGAAAACATTCACATAGTTTCATAAATGCCGAGCATCACACGGTGACTTATTTCGCACACTTATCCCACGCCTCACCATTTCCCGCAAGTTGGTCACCGACGACTGGTCAGGAAACGGCCACATCGCCGATATGTTTATTTTACTTGCCATCTAAACATAGGATTTAACATTCTTACGCCCATTACCCATACAAATTATTGGATCTTATGTGTATATAAATTACTGTGCAAATATCCATTACGCCCACTTACCACAACAACTTATTGGCATGCAATTAGCAATATGCCAAAACTTTATGATTCCGTCGTTTTGTATCGAACGTAACATATAAACTAAGGTTTATTTCTTAAATAAATTTTAATTGATGACTTTGTTATTCTATTTAATGTGTTACTGAGCGGTACACGTGTTTCATTGCTATGCAAAGCGTTTTTAGACTAACTGTATTGTAAGGATATTCATTACAAAGATAAGTAACGAATCGAATTCTTAACTTAAAAATTAAAAATGGTTGAGACTATTCCATTTTTCTTCGGTGTAGGAAGGGGACAACAAATCATAACTGTATCAATTATCATATCATTGATTATAACAAATTAATTATGAATTCTGAGAAACCTAAATGTCAATATAAATATATTTGATAGTGATGAGTCACCTGTTCTACCATATATAAAATTTATTTACTCATAAAAAAAATTCAGTTTCTGATAATCTTAAGTTATTTATTGTAATTATTCTATTATAAATAAAGAAAAAGATATTTACTTTGAATACAATATTTTTTCAAATTTCGCGAAAAATTTAATGGCCTACTTTTATGGTACCTTTTCCCATTTTTTATCGTAAGCTTGGCTTTTCTTACAATTGAGTTCATGGTTAATCGGGCCAATGTGAGAACAAACTGACTCAAACAGTTCAGCTGATCCATAATTCGTCTTTTAAAAGTCTTACGAAATCGAGAATCAAATTATATTATGCTTTGATCCCAAAGTTCATTTATAGTACGGAGGGCTATCAAGATAAGACGAAAAAATTTTGCATCAAATTTTTGGTTAACATATTATTATATATTTTCTGGCTTGAGAATAACTGTCCTTTACAAACGATATGCTAAGATTCTTTTGTTCATCCAAATACATACGATGTATAAAACAACTCCAGAACGCCAGAATCTCACCGGTCGGAAGAATAGGAGGGCAGATTTGGAACTCTCAAGAGGAGTCATCTGCAACACGTGTCCTAGTCAGCTGCGCGAGAAAAAAGTGGTACTTTATTTTTTTATGATAAATAAGAAAAACAGCTCAAATAAAAATTAAAGTTTGTGACCTTTTCAATCTACGTGTTGTTTAACTAAGAAAAGCCGTAGAATCAATTAAAAAGTTACCAACTCCATCGTTGACAATCTGAAATTGTGCGATTATTTTGTACATATTATCTCATTACTTTACGTACGCATTACGATACGTTTTATGTTTTTTGTCACACAAAAAAAAAATTAAAACAGTAAATAATTGATATACACCCAGTCCTCTTTTTACGCGAATTCGATTATACGCGATTTTTTTGGACGGCACCGTTACATTTTTTTACGCGCTTCACTCGATTTTACGCGATTTTTCCACAAATTTGTTTCAAAGAAGAAATTTATATATGATGCTAGGCATGCATATATATGAAAATGTAAATAAAAAAATAAGTGTATTTTTAAAACCTAACTAAAATTTTGTAAGGCATTCCATTTTTTTAAATACACATACAATCGCCAAATATTGACAAGTGTATCGGATATTATACGAATTTATGTTTTAGGGTGTGTAAAGAAATTTAATGCAATTGGGTAAAATCATGGGATGTATGTCCGCTCGTAAACTTGTTTAAACACAATGCATTTATTAAATTCTTTGAATAGCACTATTCTCGACCTTTAATAATTCATGTAAATGTATATAAAATCATAAAATATATTTTTTTTGCACGAATTTCAAAAAGCAAATTTTGGTTTTTCATACGTTTCTGGTACTTTTTTACGCGATATTTTAATTTTTGGAACCAATTTATCAAATTATATGAAAGCTATGACTTTTTTACGCGATTTTTTTTACGCGCCATTTTCTGGAACCAATGTATCGCGTAAAAAAAGGACTGGGTGCATATCTTTGTATAATCTCAAAAATCTTTTGTGTTATCAAACATGAAAGTAGTCGAATTGACGTCGAAGTTATGAATTTAATGAATATTCGTCATGACAACATCGAAAATATAATATTTTTATTTAACATCATACTAAAGAAACATTGTCAATATGAAAATATTATTTTCTCAGTGTTTCAGCCGCGGTGGTGAAAGACTTCAATGTGGACTTTATAGTTTTCGCATAACATTAAGCTCACACTGCAAAAATGTGAACGGCGTGGAAATTTTCTCGGTATAGTGAAAAGTGCTTACCTTGAATTATACTACCAAACGGCTGTTGAAAACATTGGCCCACTTTATCGTTATTCGGTTGGTGAACGCGCTATTAATATGAGGCACCATATAAACTTCACGTTTTACTCGCGAAAGAATTCTACGCAAAGGGAATTAACTACGTACGGAAATTAATTTCAAAAAAACCTTGATTACAATCGTAGATACAATGCTATTGCCGTCTAGTATAGCCTTTTGTATCAACCATAATTTACTTTACTAATGATTTTCATTATTTAACGATAATACTATAGAAAACGTAATTTTGTGTGATGAACTAAATGTGGTACAATTTAAAAGTTAATGTATTAAAGTAAAAATTAACGATCTAATCTGTTTATTGAATTGCTATTTACATGGTAAAACTCCATTATAACACGGTGAAACATGAAAGTGCTATTTTTTCGCCGTGTAATATAATCAATAACAATAAAAAAATTAACCTTTGTTACTCTTTGGTAGCCAAAACCTGATATGTCGGATTTTTATATTGCCGTTATAAATTTAAAAATATCGACTATCATAAACAAATTTTACTCATATTCTATGTTTATTTTACGATAAATAATTTAATGGGCGGCTCCGTAGCCATACTGTAAATACTTAATGCTCAATGTTTCATCAGTTGCGTGATCAATAGATTAAATCATAAAGGCTTGAAAACGTTGTGTTGTTAATCGACTTATTGTGTTTTACCGAAAACTCGCTTTAATATTCGTAATTCATAACGTCCATCTGAGCGAATTCAATCGCCTTACTGCCCAGCCCGGTGGTTCTTCTCAGAATTGTGTCCTGGGTTATTTGTGACAGGCCGAAAGCGAAGCGAACGATCACGTCACCGTGTTTACGTCTAGTCCGCTGATATGTGTGGTGTAAGCATATTTATCGAATCCGTCGACTGCCTGTTCGGTTTTATCGGAGTAAACGTTCTGCGATTCGAGAATCGCTGGTAATGTATATAAAACCTAATCGTATGCGTCTGGCTTAAAAATAATTGTTCTGTGTATCTATTTATACAGTCGAATATTCTTGACTGTTGAGTTCGTTAATCTGTGTCCAAGGGAGTACAGTACTGTTCTCATAGAAAAAAGTACAATTTAAAAAAATGCAAATTTCGTAAAGAATACCATTTACAAGATAATTTTATATATTAACAAATCTTTGATTTAAAAATGAAGAATAGTAAAAAAATAGTATCTAATGTCTATATTTTTTCCCTTTTAATATTGATTTGTAAGACTACTCCAGATAAAAAAATAGACTATTTATAAGTGTTTTTGTATATCTCGAAACTGCATAAAATTATATACATATGTATGTAATTAGTTTTCACTTGTAATGTGTTTATATTCTCTTCTAAGTGGAAAGGCATTCTATTTAAAAATATAAATATTGTACAATGTGTAGAACTGGTTTTTCTCACATTGAACAATAACAGCTGAAAGCTTGTAAAGAAATATTAAATTGTGGAAATGGTACTAAAAGTTGCGTTTTAGTTATTTAAATAAAAGTAGTTTTATTGAATTTGTATTTATTCAATTAGAAAAGAGTAGAAACAACATTCTTATATATTTAATTTAGATACAATATTCAAAAAAATCATCAGATTTCAGATTATTCTGTGATAGTAAAAATTGTTTAAATGCTTTTTAATTCATTTCGATAAATGCTAAAGAAAAAGATAAATCAATTCAAATTATTTAAAGTTCCAACAAGCTTGATGTTAAGAACCAAACAGGTATTTTAAAAAAAATGTGTTTCATCTTTCATTGTTGTCATTGATAAGAAAACTTTGGCGGGAAAATGAAAAATCACATTACATGGCTTTCTGGAGACAATTTTTTTCTATCACGTTTTTTGTCATTTATTTTGAACAAAATATTTCATCATAGAAACTCTAAATAAAATGAAAACATGTCGTGTATTTGAATAAACAAGTCCGACTTGTGTTTTTATAAGCTTGAGTATTTGACTGCTGTTGGTTGTTGGGTACATATTAAAAGATATTTTTTTGAAAAAACCGAATAATTCCAGATAATGTAGTGCAGCGGCGTATTTACAGATGCATCCATGTCCACCGCTGACTCATTCATGCACGTTCTGCACCTCAAATACACTCTGATTTATAATATTTCTTCATATAAAAACTTCTACTGCTTGCAAATTACTGAATCTCTTCAGAACTAGCTCACTAGTTATATTAAATATATAATTATAAAACCGTTCATGGATGCATCTAGATAAGAGTCGTTTATTATTTAATTAATTTTTTTTATACGAGCACACCATTAATCTTATATAACATACCAATTACTAATATGTTTTAATTGGTTTATATTACATTCTTTGGGCACTTATATGTCAGGAAAGTTATCATTTATACAAGCTTTAAAATCTGGTGATTTCTTAAATAAAAACAACAAACCATTTTTTGCTATTGTTTCTCAATGTACACTCATTGATATTCATTTAAGGTATATTCAAAGTCAAGTTTAGTACTGACTGTCAATATCTACTATATGGTATAAAATACAGATATGAATGTGTCTGTCTGTCTATCTGTCTGTTACAAGAATCATAATAGGCGTAAAATTTGTACGTCTCAGTATGACTGCAATTTTTATGTCAAATGCGTTTTTCAATGTCCAACAAGTTTTAACTAGAAAACTCTTTATTTTGACGTCTCAATGCGGAAAGAAAAGATGAATGAGAAATGAAAGTCGCTAAGCAACCACTTCCATACCATACTTTAATATTCCATTTGACAGTTGAGACTAATTTGAAACTCAAATCGAGAAGGGAACGGAGAAACAAAATTGAAAAAATTCAAATTCATGTCGTTTATAGTGAGAAGCAATCCACCTTCTTAAAAATTTCAAATATTATCCAAGCAAGTTTCAATGGTTCAGTCAGTCAAACTATAAATGGACAATCTTATTGAATTTAAAAAAAAACGGACGTTTTTAATGAAATACCCATATTACATTCCGTTAGAATAATTTCATCATGAATCTAAAAACATTTTTCTTTTATATTCAAATAATGTTTGTTGCTGATATATATCAAAAAGAATGAAACCAGTTCACCGGGAATTTGTGTGCATTTTTTACAATGTCATTAATTGATTAACTTCATAGTGTGTTGCATGAGGTATGGCCGACGATGATAGTTAAAAATTTCAATTGCTCAAAAATAACGCCATAATGAAGCAAATAACCCAATTAAAGCGCTTTCTATCTATAGCAAATCTAATCTTTAGTCGCAAGTTGTTTTAATTCATCAATATTTTGAAAATTTCGTACTATGCGTAAAATAATTAACGAATAATTAAGGTTTTTCTATTCTTTTTAATTCTCATCTACTCTTAAATAATACGCCATTGGAAAAAAACAACAATGTAACTTTCAAAATCATTTATTAATTTAGAAGAATCTTATTTGAAGATATAATTTGCCTTTGAATGATGATATGATAAGAACTCTTGTCACAGATGTTACAATTATGCTCCATAAATAAAATAATATTTATTAGTATTCACATAAAAGCTTTCTGATCACGAATCTATGATTTTCCACTAAAATATCAAAGCTTACACAAAAACGAAGCACAAAATATTATTCATTCATATTGATTAATATTAAATAAATCAGTGAGCATGTTTGAGTTTGCAACGGGTATAAATCCGTTTATATTAATGCATCTCGTATGTTAAATTTAGTGGCGAAAATACCAAAGAATATACACATTTTGTATTCATTCAGGTAAACCAAAGAATATTATCAGCGATGTATTTATCTTAAGAAATTTCCTAAGCGTTTCCTCATTTAAAATTTTACGGTACGCTATTTTGTATTTTTTTTTGAAAAAATAAGTGTAGTATACACCGATTTTTTTTCGTACACACACACATTCACATTTGTATAATCCAACGAAATTATTTTTACTACAAAGTATAATTAAATAAAATTTTAATCGTTACAACCTTGTACAATTCCACATATTTTCGCACTAACGACCCGGGTTTCGCCTTTCGGCATCTTCAGGCAGACACAGATGCAACAGAACTGACAAAAAATGTAGAATCGTACAAAGTTGTATCAATTCATATTTGATATTGTAATTCCATCAAGCACCTTCAGTCGGTATCATAAATTATAATTAAATTAGTTAATTAAATCAACTGTGTTGCATCCGTGTGATAGAATGCCTGAAAATGCTGAAAGGCGAAACTCAGTTTGTTAAGGGACAAAGCATTTTAAATTGTAGAAATATCAACAATTCAAATGAAAAATAAAACATTTGTTTTAATTTGTACATTCCTTTATTGGATCGTATTCAGGTACTCATTAATAATTATTATTTTATTAATAACGTTTGATATAAAAAGTTAAGTCAAACCTAAATATTTAGCTCCAATGCAATCATTAAATATTGCTGATAGCTATTCCAACATCCCGGTATTACTTACTCTTTACGAAACGTTCTTCAACTATCTACGGATTTGTAGTTCATTTTTCAGTATCAGTCCTTGATCCACCACAATTGTCAACGGAAAAACGTATTCAAATAAAATCTAAATCATATTCATCTTTTAAATATATGTTTATATTTGAAAGGAACTGTTATTGTTATGTTATCGTCGTCGGCCGAATTCACAATAGAATAAAGAATATTAAATCAGGTATTATTATAATCGTCATTAAAAACAGATATTGTTTAAAAAATAAACAAAAACTATTGTGTCTCGGAAGGGTTTTCTTTTGTTTGAATTTTATTCCGATGTAAACAAAGATAGTATACTGTTCAGACCGCATCTTACATTTATCGACTTCCGTTTTGTATGGAAAATACTGCAATCATAAAGTTTGTTCCGGGCCAGAGAGGCCGCAACTAAATGAACATTGTTTTGTACTCATATTATAACCTCAAATCGTAATACTTATCGGCTATTATATTTTAAAGTTTCTCCGAAACTATAAGAAAAAAATGTGTTTCGGGGTGTCATGAACTGCACAATGCTAAAATTATATATAGAGAAACATTATAAGATAAATAATTTTTATGCTTTGGTATAATTTAGTTGCAAGAAAATTCTATTACAAAACAATATCGAATACGTCTTGTGTTTCTTACTCTGATAGATTATATGAAGATTAAAATTATTATTTGAAACTCAAGTATAAAAAAAAAACAGAATAAGCTTGATATTATATTTGTAATACAAAAAAATATATGATAAATTGAAGGATACCAAAATTGAGGAGCTTTAGGATTGGAAATTTCCATAAATTTGGTACAAATAATGTTTGAGCGTTTATATTATTGTTATATTCATTTGCTTAAGTTTTTCACTAACTATCAACAGAAAATGTAAGGATTAGTGCATCGTCAAACTGTTCGTTTGGACAAGAAGAAGCGTATGATCTTTGTTTGAGCCCGATCACTTCATTTCGGGGAGTTATGGCAAAATATTTTCACACTTTCACCTCGATAGGACGTCGTATAAGGGAGTTGTGAAAAACATTTTGGTTTTGTTAGATTTTTTCACGGACATTTCACCGAATCACGTCATGTTGCATATCAATCTCTTTGGAATGACGAGCTCTATCTAATGCTGTTTGTATCGGAACGATCGAACGTCATTCGAGAGAATTTTGCCCAAAAAACATGTTTTCAGACATGCCTGCACAAAACACGTCGTTTTGCACGTCAAACTGTTCGTTTGGTCTAGAAGAAGCGTATGATCGTTGTTTGAGCACGATCGCACTTCATTTCGGGGAGTTATGGCAAACATATTTTTTCACACTTTCACCTCGCTAGGACGTCGTATAAGGGAGTTATGAGGGAAAAACATTTTTTTCAGTTTTTTTTTATTATTTCAGGGATGCCTTCACCGAATCACGTGATGTTGCACATCAATCTCTTTGGAATGACGACTCTATCTAATGCTGTTTGGTTCTGGACGATCGAACGTCATTCGAGAGAGTTATGCAAAAAACATGTTCTCAGATATGCCTGCACAAAACACGTCGTGTTGCGTCAAACTGTTCGTTTGGACAAGAAGAAGCGTATGATCTTTGTTTGAGCCCGATCGCACTTCATTTCGGGGATTATGGCAAAGCATTTTTTCAGTTTTTTAGATTTTTTTCACGGACGCTTTCACCGAATCACGTCATGTTGTACACCAATCTCTTCGGAATGACGAGCTCTATCTAATGCTGTTTGGTTCGGAACGATCGGTATCGCGGATTATGCCAAACATGTTTCTGGAATATCCCTGCACAAAAGACGTCGTGTTGCACGTCAAACTGTTCGTTTGGACAAGAAGAAGCGTACGATCTTTGTTTGAGCCCGATCGCACTACATTTCGGGGAGTTATGGCAAAAACATTTTTTTCACACTTTCACCTCAATAGGACGTCGTATAAGGGAGTTATGAGAGAAAAACATTTTTTCAGTTTTTTTAGATTTTTTCACGGAAGCTTTCACCGAATCACGTCATGTTGTACACCAATCTCTTTGGAATGACGAGCTCTATCCAATGCTGTTTTGTTCGGAACGATCGAACGTCATTCGAGAGAGTAATGCCAAAAAATCATGTTCTCTGATATCCCTGCACAAAACACGTCGTGTTGCACGTCAAAGTGTTCGTTTGGACAAGAAGAAGCGTATGATCTTTGTTTGAGCCCGATCGCACTTCATTTCGGGGAGTTATGAGAGTAAAACATTTTTTTCAGTTTTTTTAGATTTTTTCACTGACGCTTTCACCGAATCACGTCATGTTGTACACCAATCTCTTCGGAATGACGAGCTCTATCTAATGCTGTTTGGTTCGGAACGATCGAACGTCATTCGAGAGAGTTATGCCAAAAAAACATGTTCTCAGATATCCCTGCACAAAACACATCGTGTTGCACGTCAAACTGTTCGTTTGGAATAGAAGAAGCGTATGATCTTTGCTTGAGCCCGATCGCACTTCATTTCGGGGAGTTATGGCAAAAACATTTTTTTCACACTTTCACCTCGCTAGGACGTCGTATAAGGGAGTTATGAGGGAAAAACATTTTTCAGTTTTTTTAGATTTTTTCAGGGTCACCTTCACCGAATCACGTCATGTTGCACATCAATCTCTTTGGAATGACGAGCTCTATCTAATGCTGTTTGGTTCGGAACGATCGAACGTCATTCGAGAGAGTAATGCCAAAAAAACATGTTCTCAGATATCCCTGCACACAACACGTCGTGTTGCACGTCAAACTGTTCGTTTGGACAAGAAGAAGCGTATGATCTTTGTTTGAGCCCGATCGCTTTTCATTTCGGGGAGTTATGGCAAAAATATTTTTTTCACACTTTCACCTCGATAGGACGTCGTATAAGGGAGTTATGAGAGAAAAAAATTTTTTTTTAGTTTTTTTAGATTTTTTCACGGACGCTTTCACCGAATCACGTCATGTTGTACACCAATCTCTTTGGAATGACGAGCTCTATCTTATGCTGTTTGGTTCGGAACGATCGAACGTCATTCGAGAGAGTTATGCCAAAAATACATGTTCTCAGATATCCCTGCACAAAAGACGTCGTGTTGCACGTCAAACTGTTCGTTTGGACAAGAAGAAGCGTACGATCTTTGTTTGAGCCCGATCGCACTTCATTTCGGGGAGTTATGGCAAAAACATTTTTTCTCACACTTTCACCTCGATAGGACGTCGTATAAGGGAGTTATGAGAGAAAAACATTTTTTTCAGTTTTTTTAGATTTCTTTACGGACGCTTTCACCGAATCACGTCATGTAGTACACCAATCTCTTCGGAATGACGAACTCTATCTAATGCTGTTTGGTTCGGAACGATCGAACGTCATTCGAGAGAGTTATGCTAAAAAAACATGTTCTCAGATATCCCTGCACAAAACACGTCGTGTTGCACGTCAAACTGTTCGTTTGGACAAGAAGAAGCGTATGATCTTTGTTTGCGCCCGATCGCACTTCATTTCGGGGAGTTATGGCAAAATCATTTTTTTCACACTTTCACCTCGATAGGACGTCGTATAAGGGAGTTATGAGAGAAAAACATTTTCTTCAGGTTTTTTAGATTTTTTCACGGACGCTTTCACCGAATCACGTCATGTTGTACACCAATCTCTTCGGAATGACGAGCTCTATCTAATGCTGTTTCGTTCGGAACGATCGAACGTCATTCGAGAGAGTTATGCTAAAAAAACATGTTCTCAGATATCCCTGCACAAAACACGTCGTGTTGCACGTCAAACTGTTCGTTTGGACAAGAAGAAGCGTATGATCTTTGTTTGAGCCCGATCGCACTTCATTTCGGGGAGTTATGGCAAAAACATTTTTTCACACTTTCACCTCGATAGGACGTCGTATAAGGGAGTTATGAGAGAAAAACATTTTTTTCAGTTTTTTTAGATTTCTTCACGGACGCTTTCACCGAATCACGTCATGTTGTACACCAATCTCTTCGGAATGACGAGCTCTATCTAATGCTGTTTGGTTCGGAACGATCGAACGTCATTCGAGAGAGTTATTCTAAAAAAACATGTTCTCAGATATCCCTGCACAAAACACGTCGTGTTGCACGTCAAACTGTTCGTTTGGACAAGAAGAAGCGTATGATTTTTGTTTGAGCCCGATCTCACTTCATTTCGGGGAGTTATGGCAAAAATATTTTTTTCACACTTTCACCTCGATAGGACGTCGTATAAGGGAGTTGTGAGAGAAAAACATTTTTTTCAGTTTTTTTAGATTTTTTCACGGACGCTTTCACCGAATCACGTCATGTTGTACACCAATCTCTTTGGAATGACGAGCTCTATCTAATGCTGTTTGGTTCGGAACGATCGAACGTCATTCGAGAGAGTTATGCCAAAAAAACATGTTCTCAGATATCCCTGCACAAAACACGTCGTGTTGCACGTCAAACTGTTCGTTTGGACAAGAAGAAGCGTATGATCTTTGTTTGAGCCCGATCGCACTTCATTTCGGGGAGTTATGGCAAAAACATTTTTTTCACACTTTCACCTCGATAGGACGTCGTATAAGGGAGTTATGAGAGAAAAACATTTTTTTCAGTTTTTTTTGATTTTTTCACGGACGCTTTCACCGAATCACGTCATGTTGTACACCAATCTCTTTGGAATGACGAGCTCTATCTAATGCTGTTTGGTTCGGAACGATCGAACGTCATTCGAGAGAGTTATGCAAAAAAAACATGTTCTCAGATATGCCTGCACAAAACACGTCGTGTTGCACGTCAAACTGTTCGTTTGGACAAGAAGAAGCGTATGATCTTTGTTTGAGCCCGATCGCACTTCATTTCGGGGAGTTATGGCAAAAACATTTTTTCAGTTTTTTTAGATTTTTTCACGGACGCTTTCACCGAATGACGTCATGTTGTACACCAATCTCTTTGGAATTACGAGCTCCATCTGAAGCTGTTTGGTTCGGAACGATCGAACGTCATTCGAGAGTTATGCCAAAAAAACATGTTCTCAGATATCCCTGCACAAAACACGTCGTGTTGCACGTCAAACTGTTCGTTTGGACAAGAAGAAGCGTATGGTCTCTGTTTGAGCCCGATCGCACTTCATTTCGAGGGTTATGGCAAAAACATTTTTTTCACACTTTCACCTCGATAGGACGTCGTATAAGGGAGTTGTGAGAGAAAAACATTTTTTTCAGTTTTTTTAGATTTTTTCACGGAAGCTTTCACCGAATCACGTCATGTTGTACACCAATCTCTTTGGAATGACGAGCTCTATCTAATGTTGTTTGGTTCGGAACGATCGAACGTCATTCGAGAGAGTTATGCCAAAAAAACATGTTCTCAGATATCCCTGCACAAAACACGTCGTGTTGCACGTCAAACTGTTCATTTGGACAAGAAGAAGGTATGATCTTTGTTTGAGCCCTCCGATCGCACTTCATTTCGGGAGTTATGAGAGAAAAACATTTTTTTTCAGTTTTTTTGGATTTTTTCAGGGACGTTTTCACCGAATCACGTCATGTTGCACATCAATCTCTTTCGAATGACGAGCTCTATCTAATGCTGTTTGGTTCGGAACGATCGAACGTCATTCGAGAGAGTTATGCCAAAAAAACATGTTCTCAGATATCCCTGCACAAACACGTCGTGTTGCACGTCAAACTGTTCGTTTGGACAAGAAGAAGCGTGCGATCTTTGTTTGAGCCCGATCGCACTTCATTTCGGGGAGTTATGGCAAAAACATTTTTTTCACACTTTCACCTCGATAGGACGTCGTATAAGGGAGTTATGAGAGAAAAACATTTTTTTCAGTTTTTTTAGATTTCTTCACGGACGCTTTCACCGAATCACGTCATGTAGTACACCAATCTCTTCGGAATGACGAACTCTATCTAATGCTGTTTGGTTCGGAACGATCGAACGTCATTCGAGAGAGTTATGCTAAAAAAACATGTTCTCAGATATCCCTGCACAAAACACGTCGTGTTGCACGTCAAACTGTTCGTTTGGACAAGAAGAAGCGTATGATCTTTGTTTGCGCCCGATCGCACTTCATTTCGGGGAGTTATGGCAAAAACATTTTTTTCACACTTTCACCTCGATAGGACGTCGTATAAGGGAGTTATGAGAGAAAAACATTTTCTTCAGGTTTTTTTAGATTTTTTCACGGACGCTTTCACCGAATCACGTCATGTTGTACACCAATCTCTTCGGAATGACGAGCTCTATCTAATGCTGTTTCGTTCGGAACGATCGAACGTCATTCGAGAGAGTTATGCTAAAAAAACATGTTCTCAGATATCCCTGCACAAAACACGTCGTGTTGCACGTCAAACTGTTCGTTTGGACAAGAAGAAGCGTATGATTTTTGTTTGAGCCCGATCTCACTTCATTTCGGGGAGTTATGGCAAAAATATTTTTTTCACACTTTCACCTCGATAGGACGTCGTATAAGGGAGTTGTGAGAGAAAAACATTTTTTCAGTTTTTTTAGATTTTTTCACGGACGCTTTCACCGAATCACGTCATGTTGTACACCAATCTCTTTGGAATGACGAGCTCTATCTAATGCTGTTTGGTTCGGAACGATCGAACGTCATTCGAGAGAGTTATGCAAAAAAAACATGTTCTCAGATATGCCTGCACAAAACACGTCGTGTTGCACGTCAAACTGTTCGTTTGGACAAGAAGAAGCGTATGATTTTTGTTTGAGCCCGATCGCACTTCATTTCGGGGAGTTATGGCAAAAATATTTTTTTCACACTTTCACCTCGATAGGACGTCGTATAAGGGAGTTGTGAGAGAAAAACATTTTTTTCAGTTTTTTTAGATTTTTCACGGACGCTTTCACCGAATCACGTCATGTTGTACACCAATCTCTTTGGAATGACGAGCTCTATCTAATGCTGTTTGGTTCGGAACGATCGAACGTCATTCGAGAGAGTTATGCAAAAAAAAACATGTTCTCAGATATGCCTGCACAAAACACGTCGTGTTGCACGTCAAACTGTTCGTTTGGACAAGAAGAAGCGTATGATCTTTGTTTGAGCCCGATCGCACTTCATTTCGGGGAGTTATGGCAAAGCATTTTTTCAGTTTTTTAGATTTTTTTCACGGACGCTTTCACCGAATCACGTCATGTTGTACACCAATCTCTTCGAATGACGAGCTCTATCCTAATGCTGTTTGGTTCGGAACGATCGAACGTCATTCGAAGGATTATGCCAAAAAACATGTTCTCCAGATATCCTGCACAAAACACGTCGTGTTGCACGTCAAACTGTTCGTTTGGGATGAAAAGCGTACGCCGATCTTTGTTTGAGCCCGATCGCACTTCATTTCGGGGAGTTATGGCAAAAACATTTTTTTCACACTTTCACCTCGATAGGACGTCGTATAAGGGAGTTATGAGAGAAAATTTTTTTTTCAGTTTCTTTAGATTTTTTCACGGACGCTTTTACCGAATCACGTCATGTTGTACACCAATCTCTTTGGAATGACGAGCTCTATCTGAATGCTGTTTGGTTCGGAACGATCGAACGTCATTCGAGAGAGTTATGCCAAAAAACATGTTCTCAGATATCCCTGCACAAAACACGTCGTGTTGCACGTCAAACTTTTCGTTTGGACAAGAAGAAGCGTATGATCTTTGTTTGAGCCCGATCGCACTTCATTTCCGGGAGTTATGGCAAAAACATTTTTTTCACACTTTCACCTCGCTAGGACGTCGTATAAGGGAGTTATGAGGGGAAAAACATTTTTTTCAGTTTTTTTAGATTTTTTCAGGGACGCCTTCACCGAATCACGTCATGTTGCACATCAATCTCTTTGGAATGACGAGCTCTATCTAATGCTGTTTGTTTCGGAACGATCGAACGTCATTCGAGAGAGTTATGCCAAAAAAACACGTTCTCAGATATCCCTGCACAAAATACGTCGTGTTGCACCTCCAACTGCTCGTTTGGAGAAGCAGAAGCTTTCGCTCTTTGTTTGAGCACGATCGCACTTCATTTCGGGGAGTTATGGCAAAAACATTTTTTCACACTTTCACCTCGCTAGGACGTCGTATAAGGGAGTTATGAGGGAAAAACATTTTTTTTCAGTTTTTTTAGATTTTTTCAGGGACGCCTTCACCGAATCACGTCATGTTGCACATCAATCTCTTTGGAATGACGAGCTCTATCTAATGCTGTTTGTTTCGGAACGATCGAACGTCATTCGAGAGAGTTTTGCCCAAAAAACATGTTTTCAGACATGCCTGCACAAAACACGTCGTGTTGCACGTCAAACTGTTCGTTTGGTCTAGAAGAAGCGTATGATCGTTGTTTGAGCACGATCGCACTTCATTTCGGGGAGTTATGGCAAAAACATTTTTTCACACTTTCACCTCGCTAGGACGTCGTATAAGAGAAGAATGAGGGAAAACATTTTTTTTCAGTTTTCTTAGATTTTTTCAGGGACGCCTTCACCGAATCACGTCATGTTGCACATCAATCTCTTTGGAATGACGAGCTCTATCTAATGCTGTTTGTTTCGGAACGATCGAACGTCATTCGAGAGAGTTTTGCCCAAAAAACATGTTTTCAGACATGCCTGCACAAAACACGTCGTGTTGCACGTCAAACTGTTCGTTTGGTCTAGAAGAAGCGTATGATCGTTGTTTGAGCACGATCGCACTTCATTTCGGGGAGTTATGGCAAAAACATTTTTTCACACTTTCACCTCGCTAGGACGTCGTATAAGGGAGTTATGAGGGAAAAACATTTTTTTTCAGTTTTTTTAGATTTTTTCAGGGACGCCTTCACCGAATCACGTCATGTTGCACATCAATCTCTTTGGAATGACGAGCTCTATCTTATGCTGTTTGTTTCGGAACGATCGACCGTCATTCGAGAGAGTTTTGCCCAAAAAATGTGTTTCAGACATGCCTGCACAAAACACGTCGTGTTGCACGTCAAACTGTTCGTTTGGTCTAGAAGAAGCGTATGATCGTTGTTTGAGCACGATCGCACTTCATTTCGGGGAGTTATGGCAAAAACATTTTTTCACACTTTCACCTCGCTAGGACGTCGTATAAGGGAGTTATGAGGGAAAAACATTTTTTTTCAGTTTTTTTAGATTTTTTCAGGGACGCCTTCACCGAATCACGTCATGTTGCACATCAATCTCTTTGGAATGACGAGCTCTATCTAATGCTGTTTGTTTCGGAACGATCGAACGTCATTCGAGAGAGTTTTGCCCAAAAAACATGTTTTCAGACATGCCTGCACAAAACACGTCGTGTTGCACGTCAAACTGTTCGTTTGGTCTAGAAGAAGCGTATGATCGTTGTTTGAGCACGATCGCACTTCATTTCGGGGAGTTATGGCAAAAACATTTTTTCACACTTTCACCTCGCTAGGACGTCGTATAAGGGAGTTATGAGGGAAAAACATTTTTTTTCAGTTTTTTTAGATTTTTTCAGGGACGCCTTCACCGAATCACGTCATGTTGCACATCAATCTCTTTGGAATGACGAGCTCTATCTAATGCTGTTTGTTTCGGAACGATCGAACGTCATTCGAGAGAGTTTTGCCCAAAAAACATGTTTTCAGACATGCCTGCACAAAACACGTCGTGTTGCACGTCAAACTGTTCGTTTGGTCTAGAAGAAGCGTATGATCGAGTTTGAGCACGATCGCACTTCATTTCGGGGAGTTATGGCAAAAACAGTTTTTCACACTTTCACCTCGCTAGGACGTCGTATAAGGGAGTTATGAGGGAAAAACATTTTTTTTCAGTTTTTTTAGATTTTTTCAGGGACGCCTTCACCGAATCACGTCATGTTGCACATCAATCTCTTTGGAATGACGAGCTCTATCTAATGCTGTTTGTTTCGGAACGATCGAACGTCATTCGAGAGAGTTTTGCCCAACAAACATGTTCTCAGATATCCCTGCACAAAACACGTCGTGTTGCACGTCAAACTGTTCGTTTGGTCTAGAAGAAGCGTATGATCGTTGTTTGAGCACGATCGCACTTCATTTCGGGGAGTTATGGCAAAAACATTTTTTCACACTTTCACCTCGCTAGGACGTCGTATAAGGGAGTTATGAGGGAAAAACATTTTTTTTCAGTTTTTTTAGATTTTTTCAGGGACGCCTTCACCGAATCACGTCATGTTGCACATCAATCTCTTTGGAATGACGAGCTCTATCTAATGCTGTTTGTTTCGGAACGATCGACCGTCATTCGAGAGAGTTTTGCCCAAAAAATGTTTTCAGACATGCCTGCACAAAACACGTCGTGTTGCACGTCAAACTGTTCGTTTGGTCTAGAAGAAGCGTATGATCGTTGTTTGAGCACGATCGCACTTCATTTCGGGGAGTTATGGCAAAAACATTTTTTCACACTTTCACCTCGCTAGGACGTCGTATAAGGGAGTTATGAGGGAAAAACATTTTTTTTCAGTTTTTTTAGATTTTTTCAGGGACGCCTTCACCGAATCACGTCATGTTGCACATCAATCTCTTTGGAATGACGAGCTCTATCTAATGCTGTTTGTTTCGGAACGATCGAACGTCATTCGAGAGAGTTATGCCAAAAAAACACGTTCTCAGATATCCCTGCACAAAATACGTCGTGTTGCACCTCCAACTGCTCGTTTGGAGAAGCAGAAGCTTTCGCTCTTTGTTTCAGGACGATCGCATTCCATTTCGGGGAGTTATGGCAAAAACAATTTTTAATCAGTTTTAGGTCGATCGGAGGTCTTTTAAGGGAGTTATGTAAAAAAATACATTTTTTCAGTTTTGCAAGATTTTGTCGCGACCCCTTTTCATCGAATCACGTCGTGTTTCACATCAAAGTATTTTGAATGATGAGCTTTATCTAACGCTGTTTGTTTTTTGATCGAACGTCATTTAAGGGAGTTATGCCAAAATAACATGTTCTCAGATTCACAAAAACTCGTCAGTGTGCACTTCAAACTGTACCTTTGGACAAGCAGAAGCTTACGCTCTTGTTACAGGATGATCGCACTTCATTTCGGGGATTCAAATGCTGTTTGTTTCATGACAATCAGACGGCAGTTAAAGGAGTAGTGTCAGAAAAACAGTTCATTCAGTTTTAGGATTATAGGATATATTATATTTGGGGGAATTATTTAAAAAAAACTGGTTTTTCACTTTTTTCTCCCAGTTTTTAGTAGGAGATAAGGGAACCTTCATCGCAATATCTAATGTTGTACATCAAACTGTTCGGATGAATGCGAGCAAGCTAATGCATTTTGTTTCAGGACGATCGGTTTTATTTTTGCATTATAAATGATCTCTTTGCCAATCAATTCAAAAACAAGGAAACAAGACAAAAAAATTTGATAGTATCATATATATATTTAGTAAATTGAGTCAGATACAATGTTACAAGTTTGTTATTGAAATCTCCCTATGGACAAAAAATCAATTTATGTTTTCTTCTGTTGTATCTATTACAGCAACCCTTGTCTTTTAAGATCTTCAAATGTTTTACGGTTGACCACATTCCCCAAAGAATCTTCATATTCTTCTTCATTTTCTGCAACCCATCTTTCTCCTTCCTTCTGCTGTTTTAACTTTTCCCAAACTGGAACAAATTATATTATTAATTAATATTATTTTTGGTATGGATTCATTTATTCTAAAGTATTCTAGTACTGTGATTGAAAAAGAACATTTGTAAGAAATCAAGCAGATTTATTGACCATACATTTATTTATTTATTTATCAGGTTGAGTCTGATGTTGGAATATATGAAAATAAATTTGAAAGCTTACGAGCGAGTGCGTCTTCTATATGAGTGACGTTGGCAAAATGAGCAGTGTTGGGAATCCCAAGGCATCTCATTCCGTGGGCATGTCGCCACTCTGCAAAATGTCTCTGATATGCTTTGGGTCCTTTGTAGGTGAAGTTGCCGCATATTTCACAGGAATATGAAATGTTGAGGCCGTGCAGTTTGTACAGCCAGTACGGGATGGGCTGTGGGGAAAAATGTCAATTGATTATCACAGAAGTACTAATACAGAGACTGCATATAATAATTACCAAGTGGCACTCCGATTGCATTGTTGCTGTGTGTCAAATAGACATACTATCAACAAACCTTTCCATCCCAACCGTGTGGTAGATTCTTCGGATTGAAAGGAACATCATCGGCATCGGCGTCTCCGTCACTTTCCGCTTCACTCTCTTCGGGAGAACTGTCACCCCTCTCTCCTGCCGTTCGAGCTTGTTTCCTTTCCACATTTTCTCTTGTCGAGGCGCGCTGCTCTGAAACTAGGGACGCATATCTGGAGAAAAAATCAATCGCTTAAAATTATTTATACTTGGTAGAACTCAATTTTAGCAATGGAATGTAATGTATATATTATATCTCCCTGGTGGTTAGATGTGAATTGGTGTCAATTATGACTTTTAACTTGTCGTCATCAGACTTCAATGGCTGCCCGGTACGTGATTTATCAATTAGTGAAAAATCCCCACATCGGAATTTTGTAAACCATCTTCATACCTGTCGTACTTTGACGCCATCTGCTTCATACACTTCGCAGATGTTTTTGGTTGCCACACTGGCGGTATTGTCTTTACGGAATTCATAAAGTAAACAATGACGTAAATGCGCTTTATCGACTGACATTTTTAAAAAATACAAGGGCTATTCACTGTACTCTGGCCAGAACAAAACTGAATAGAAAGTAGAGGGAAAGCATCCTTTATACAATGTAATCATTTAAAAGAAGATACTATTCATCATTTCTGAAGAAAAAAAAATTTTACCTAGGATCATAAAAACGGTCATAACTTTTGCATCAACCCAAAATTATTTGTGTCCGGATCACAGATTTACCTCATGCCACTCTTTCTAAAATGGTCACAGTTCTCTCGGTAGATTAGGCATGCACAACAAAGCACAACAAAAGGGAAAAACATTATCCAAGGAGCACAGTGCTGAGGCAGTCAAATGTTTAGAGCATACTCTGTAAAGTATAATTTTTACATTTTCCTTCAGCTATATCATCATCATCATCATCAGCCGGGGTCGATCCACTGCTGGATGAAGGGCCTCCCCGTTTTTTTTTTTTTTTTCCAGTGGGGGTTTGGACATAGCAACACCACGCTGCCCAGGCGGGTTGGTGTTCGGTTTTCTGTCTGGGTTTTCCTTCCCATAGCCAAGTGAACACGGCACTCGGTGTTCCCGAGCGGTCACCCATCCAAGCACTATCCACGCCCAATGTTGCTTAACTTCGGTGATCGCACGAGAGCCGGCGCTTACAACGTGGTACGGTCGTTCTAGTCTTCAGCTATATATATGTAAGAAACCACCACATTACCTGTAAACTTGGGCTTCGATGGCAGCTATGTCTTTATGTCTGTGATGAGTTGATGTTTTTGCACGTCCAGTGCCTTTCTTCGCAACCAGGGATCGGTCTAAAGCGGCCTGCCCTTTTGTACTGAACAGCCTACAGTGCAATGTAAAAAAACAGATGATAAATTTTATACAAATATTCATTATTTAATTGAGTCTTTGAGAATATCTCTGCTCTAAGTCCAAAAACAGTGAACATGTTTGTTAAACGATGTATGTTAATGGAATTTAGTTTATACATATTAATTTGATTAACCACTTCAGTACTGCGAAATTTTAAGCTAGGCGACATTCACATACCGCAAGTTTTCTTTTATTAAAAAAAAAAAACTTCGAATCGAATTTATGAATTGTTTGTTTCATTTATAATTTGACATATATTGTTTGACTTTTTAATATCAAAGTGTCGAAATTTCAACTTTTTTTTTCTTTTTAAGGGTTGTCACTAGCATTAATAATATTTTATAATACATTAATTTGAAGTAAATATTAGTTTGAATAATTAAAATTGAATAATAAGGACAGGATATTGACAACTGAAATAATTGTGTGTGAAAAAAGAAAAATTCAGGGCTGTCAAATTAATTAAAAACCAAAGACCCAAATAGTGAAAGTTGGCCCAGGGATACATTTAGACTTGCATTATTTCGCTTCACAATTATTTACGCTTCAAAATTATTCACGCTTCAATTGTATGGATTACACCGAAAGTGGCACCCCTAGCGACCTCTACATCGACTTCTATTGAATTTGATTTTTCGGTAATATTGATTAACAGGAATGACACAATTTTTTTCCCATGATAATAGATAAATTGCGCTAGCAATATGTGAAAAAATTACACGACATTTCCAATTGGAATATTTTATAGGTATTTTTAACAGTCTGTGGACAAATATGTCCCTACGGTATTCGCGTTGTCCCCGCCTAGAAGACACATATATCCTCGCGGTATTAAAGCGATTAAACAGGTGGTGGCTCAACACCATCTCACTCATTCTTACATGTTACACATATACTAAAAATAAATTATTTAAAACCAAAATTTCAGTCTGAATTGTTCCAATTTTAGAAGTGCCTGAAGGAAAGCGACTTAATCATAATGGGTTATAGATTTATTTCCATATTGAAAATATTACATAAGTAAATATGATAGTGTCACATTATTGGGATTTCTTCTTTACCTCTGAGCTCTCTCTTCGAGAGTTCCCCCACATTTGAGGCCGAGGGCCATCAGTGCCGACTTGAGACGATCCAATCCTAGGGAAGCCAATTCCTCCCACGATGAAAACGCCGATAAATCCAAATGAGCACCCGCATTTGTTAAGGCGCCTCCAGTTTCTTTCTATAATTTATAAATTGTTTGATGAGCATACTCACGAAGATACATCAGTTTTTCTTTCATGAAATCATATACTACACATTATTAGGACGCAAGTTTAACACGTAGTTTCAAACTGATTTGGCAGGATTCGAAATAAATTTGAAGGGTTCGAAAAATCGGTGTTTCAAACATTTAAACCTAATAACCACCTCCTAATACTTTTGACAAGTTTATGGAGGTGGTAGTATCAGGACGAATTGGGCGATATTTTAAAACCAAAATCAGTCCTATATGCAAAAGATTGCCTGCGTTACCGACATTTGAATGTTCGCGTCCCAACATCTGGAGCGCTCGCGTACGGGCCTTGCAATACGTTGGGGCGTTAGCGTGGAAAGGATTAAGCATATAGAGATATATGAAAGTGTGTGTTTTTTTCATTTGATGGCAATATGAGAAGCAAGAGAGACTATTAGAGATGGGAATTAAAGGCAGATAAGTAACAAACCGGCCATCCAGGAAAGGTTCCCATATCCCACTGCTTGACAAAGTGATGGTGAGCGACAGTCATCTCAGTGGCGGGATCGAGCAAGGGTTTCACGCGACTCACGAATCCTTTCAGATAGTGCAACAACGATCTGATGTATGTTCGGTATTCCCCGTTCTTACGCTCTTTGGGTATATCGAAGAGATGGTCGAAAAGCCCAAGATACGTGATATAGTCCACTTTCTGTGAAAAGATAAGATGAAATCAATCAGACGATATGATCAGGGATTTCAACTAAAAATATCAGTAAAAAAAAACATATTTTAATTAACACTCAAGCAACCACACTTTGGGCATAGAAATTACGCCTGCTAACGCACATTTTTCGTAATTTTGTTATTTCTCGCGGCATTCATAATTATGCTTATAACTTTTTACTCAGTTGACCGAGTTTGATAAAATAAGATATATGGTATGATATATGTAATTAAAAAAAAATTGGTTTAAAAATAAAATTATCAAGCTACAAATCCATGATTCATTTTTATTTGTTTACATAACAAAATCTTTTAACACTCATAAACCCACAAAGCAATCTCAAATTCTTTAGAAATCCTAGACCATTTTGCATATCATTGTGTGTTTATTATATTTGGATATTCTCAAACTGTGGATATGTTTATTTGTTTCTGTTATATTCTCATATGACTTGGTTGTCAAGAGTCTCGAAAAATAGACTATAGCCAAAAGCAGGCGTTTTTCGGCACAACTTTAGAGCCAAACTATATTTTTGATTTTTGAAATTTTCAAAGAATTTATAATTATAAAACCTCCAATATCTTACCTCTATTCCCTTAAGATTGATGTACTTTTCGTAGCATTCATGAAGATCTAAATATTTCCCGTAACCTTCTTCATCTGAGAAGTCGATGAGATCTAAAAAAATGTTTGAATTTTTATCAATATGCTAGATTCCTCATAGTAACATATGCAAATATTAATGTCTTAGGCTTTCATAATCAAACTGTTTCCCTAGGAACTGAACTGTCGTTTTGCCTCAATGCTCAATTTCTTCATTTTGCTGCAAAATCCCCCACCCCAATCAAGTACATATGCCCAAAAATAACTGTGACAAAAATAAAGTGACATCTGTGATGACAAAAAAAACAACCAAGAATAATAATAAGCCATATAAAAATTAAGACTAAATGAGCAATTTACCCTAATTAACACACTCATTGCGGGAAATGTATTAATATCCTTTATGCCGACTGATGGTTAATTGCGGGAAGGGTATTAATACATTTTACCTAGTCTGATAGTAAACATCGGGAAAGGTATTAATACCTGTTTTTTTTCACAAGCATTTCACTTTATCCTGCTTACAAGGTTTAATATAACCTAGATTTACATAAATGAACCCATATTCATGAAACAGGGTGACTACAAACTATATTTCATTTTTTTTAAATAAAAACTCTCCCATGTCAATTCTGCTTCATGCTTTGAATCACGTTCATTGAGTATATAAATTAAATTTCATGCGTTCCATCTACACTATAATCTGATAAAAGTATAATTAATTAAATTAGTATTTTCATTAAAATAAATATAAAAAATTATAGCTTTAATAATTATACAATATGGAAAATATTTTATTTTTTAAAAGTGAAATATCATGTAATTATAAATTACAAAATACACATTATTCTGTGGGCTGTGTTCTGGAAAACCATGTGCCTCTACCCAAACGAACATCTGTAGGTCATAAATTATAAAATAGTGCAAACAAACTTGACATTGAATGCCTCACATGTTGCTCCACTGATATTTGAGTGCTCTATACAAATCCCTGAGAATGTTGTCAACACTACCAATTTTATTTCCAACTAATTGCTGTGACAAGTTGCCCATAAAACAAACTAACTTTTATGACAGTCATAAATAAATGCATAGCAAAATGTGCTGAAAGCTGTGTACCTAAATGTTGATTGATAAAGGTCTTTTATTTTATCATATATATTGAAATGTTCTATGTCTGAAAGAAGTATTCTTTGTGGAAACATGAATATTTATTTTATAAACTGGTGGTGCTATGCTTGGTGAGTACCAAATTGAAAAAAACACTTAAAAATGTTGGGTATTTTAAGAGTTATGGCATTTTATGTAAAAAGGTGTTTTTTACGCGCGACATTGATTTTATGCCCAAATTAAGCTATCAGTGTAGTGCGAATTTCACCCGCCAATAATGTGTTAATATATAAAATTGGAAATATGTTAAAACATACTTGACACAATGATATCTACTTACTAGCATCATCGGTTGGATTTTCTCGCATTTTTGCCAGTTCCTCAAACTCAACAGACATCGGGACGCTTATCTGGAAAACAGTAAGTTTGATGATGAACGTTTTTAATTACCAATAACTTTTTTTACCATATTTGCTCACTAGGTAAAGCATATGGCCACCACGAGTAATCCCTTGGATTCCACCACCCATCACTTGCTAAGCGCATTATCACGAGTTCCGCGCAACATCAAACTGCCTCACCCTCTATATCAGCGGTCGGCAACTGGTGGTCCGCA
Source organism: Himalopsyche japonica (assembly GCA_028555115.1). Lineage (NCBI taxonomy): Eukaryota > Metazoa > Arthropoda > Insecta > Trichoptera > Rhyacophilidae > Himalopsyche > Himalopsyche japonica. The sequence continues at coordinate 703,266 of JAHFWJ010000810.1, forward strand.
GAGAAATCTGACATTATTTCAATTTTTAATCCTATCACCAGAAAAAAATCAACTGAATCTCGTAACACATACGTACTATTCTTGATGCATTGCATGTTCTGTCTCACTCTCTCATCTTGTTTTATATTTTTATCGGACTCTTTCTACTACATACGAGACGGTTACATGATACCACACTTTTCAGTGTTTGCGAAAACTCCACAACATATTTATGCGAAAAGGTGTTTTCATCTGTCACAGCAATCAAAACACGGTATCGATCTCGACTTGAAATCCATTCAGCTCTTCGTCTTGCAGTTACATCTTTGGAGCCCAATATAAATTTTACTATTTCAAGTATATGAAGTTTTATAATTTAATTATACTTAAATGTTTTATTTTATAAACTAGCTGCATTTTTTAATGCTTTTATTTAGTTTTATTCACTTTTATTTAAATATATAATATTTAACACAAAAGTCTATTTGGTGGTCAGCGGGATCAAAATTTTGACATTTTAATCCATCTAGTGGTCCGTGAGTCCAAAAAGGTTGCCGACCGCTGCTCTATATCAAATACAATCCTCTACACTTGAAGGTCGACATACAGGTTCACTGAATTTTCACCCGATTCCATGATTGGCTTCAGTAGCATTGCATAAACACCATCTGATTTTGATTTGCTCAACTGTGTGACCCAGGAGGTAAATGTGGCTAAAAGTTGAATATGGCAGCAAAAAGCTTACTTCTTTGGGATGCTTCCTGTAGAAATCTTTTATTTGTTTGAGCCTGCCGTAAAACTCTTGGAATTCATTTGGTCCAGAAAGAGCCGTCACTTCTTCTTTGCGCAATCCATCTTTGTCTTCATAGAACTCTTTCAGATGCATCGTGCTTTCTGAGTAATGCTGAAAAATTATGAAAAAATAGCTATGATAGCGACCGGAACAAAGAAATGAACCTGTAAGAAAATCAATAATTCACGGAAAATACAAATGCAACATATAAATAATATAAAAAAATCAATGAATGAATTTATTCCCATTCTATTTCAAAATTACTGACAGGGCAATTGAATAGGAAAAAGGAGCATCGATCACTGTTACTAATTTAATAAGTTTTATTTTGAAATTAAAAATCGCATCTCTAATAAACTAAAGCCAGCAACGCGTTGAACGTCATTCCGAGCAGGCTTCTGCAATCGAAAACTGTTATATCACTTACGTCCAGCAGCATTTTTAGTCTGTGATCGGAGTTTATCGTCTCCCTGAACTGCAAAGAGAAAACAATATATGTCAACACAAAAGCAAGATATTACTTCATTAACGATGTAATTTTAACCTAAAAATATATATATGTACACACCCCCGATTTCTTGTGCAGAATTTCTTTGACCATAGCATCCATCAATCGCTCACGTTCTTCGTGGTATCTGCGCTGTTGCTCTAAAATTGTCTCCATTCTGAAATGGTAGTGGTACTGATCGCATAAAAATGTAAGACTTCTAATTCAAAACACTTTAAAACGTCAAATAGTATCGCAGATCAGCAACAACTTCGCGTGGCCATAGACAATAGAAACATTATATAGTCAAAATTGGTAGTAACGATGTATTGTTTATGAAAAAATATGTTCCATGTCATTTCAAGTCAATTTTAAAACTCTAATTTGATACATTGAAAATTAAGATAATATTTATAAAAGGTTTTTTCAACTACAAAAAATAACAGTATTGTGGTTAAAACTGCTTGTTTCTGTTTACGGCAGTTACAACATATGAAAAGAAAGGAAAAAATAATACAAATACAGTAGAACCTCGATTATCCGTACTAACTGGGCATGAAGATGATCCGGATAATCGAAAAAATCATTATTGACTGGAAAACAAGTATATTCGATATGAATCATTTTTTTTTATCGTATAACAGATTTAATATTTAATTATTTTTATTGAAAAAATCTTTTATCGATATCTGCATAAAGCTAGGTCTTCTTTTTAATGCTGCCAAATCACGAGTCATCATCATTATCATCATCATCAGCCGGGGTTGATCCACTGCTGGATGGAGGCTTCCCCCTGCTTCCTCCATTCTTCTCGGTCCTTAGTACTTCGCTGCCACGTATTTCCGCCGAACTTGGTTAGCTCGTCTAACCACCGGGTCTTAGGGCGACCCTGTGGTCGTTTAACGTTTCTTGGGTACCACTGTATGATTGCATTCGTCCAACGGTTGTCTGTTCGTCGTGCTATGTGTCCAGCCCATTGCCATTTCATCTGTTTGGCGACATCTTCTACATCACGTACCCTTGTCTGCTCCCTTATCCACTGGTTTCTCTTGCGATCTCTTCTCGTTATGCCCAACATGCATCTTTCCATGTCTCGTTGTGTTACTCTTAATTTTTGGGTTTCCTTTGTGTTAAGGGTCCATGTTTCAGATGCATACGTCAGCACTGTTAGTACACTTTGGTTGAAGACTTTTCGCTTTAGGCATAGTGGCAGGTCGCTTTTGAAGATAATATTCAGGCGTCCGAATGCACTCCATGCTAGTTTTGATCTGCGGATAACTTCGTTGAACATGCCTCCGTTTATAGAAATCTGTTGTCCAAGATAAACATAGCTATGTACCCTCTCAATTTCGGCGCCATTTATAAGGATAGCCTTTGGTTGGGCAAAGCAGTTTATCATAACTTTTGTTTTTGTTATGTTCATCCTCAGACCTACAATACAATTTGGCTTTCTTTCGCGAGTTCCTGCATCCTACTCTGAAGGTCATTTGGGTCTGTTGCGAGGATGACAATGTCATCCGCAAATCGCAAGTGACTGAGGAATTCACCATTGATTGGCACACCTTTCTTCTCCCAGTCAAGTTTCCTGAATATATTCTCAAGGGTGGCGGTGAATAGCTTTGGTGATATTGTATCGCCTTGGCGGACACCTTTGCTAATGACTAACTTACGTGACAGCTTGTGTAGCTTGACATTTGCTGTTGCTCCGTGGTATATATTTTCCAGGATGTTGATATATCTACTGGGAATTACTTGGCTATATAGGGCATCTATGATGGATGATTTCTTAACTGAATCGAATGCCTTTTCATAGTCTATAAAACCAAGGTAGAGTGGCAGTCTGTATTCTTGGTTTCTCTCAATGACTTCCCTAACAACCTGTATATGGCCCATTGTACTAAAGCCTCTTCTGAAACCGGCTTGTTCTCTAGGTTGGTTCTCGTCGAGAGATGCTTCCAGGCGCCTAGAAAGTACCTTTGTAAAGGTTTTGTACAAGACCGGCAATAGACTTATAGGCCTATAATTTTTTAAATCTTCAGGGTCTCCCTTCTTATGAAGGATGATGATGGAAGCATTTTTCCAGGAGTCTGGGATATTTTCCTCACAGAGACAGGTTGTGAACAACCGTGCAAGCACTTCGTTCACAGTCTTTTCAGCTCTCTTAAGAATATCAATTGTTAGTCCAACTTCTCCTGGCGCTTTCCTACTTTTCATGCTCATTATAGCATGCTCTACCTCCCATGTAGTAATTTCAGGAAGTAGGGTTTCATCATCTTCTCCTTTGCTAGTATCTAAATTGGCCTTAGTTTTGTCAGTTTCATCCCTATAGAGGTAACTGTAGAATTCCACCACTCTATTCAGCAAATGTTCCCAGTTTTGTATAACTGTGCCGTCGTGTCTTTTAAGTGCCGTTATTTGCATTTTCCCTATCGCCAGGTGCTGTTTGCTTTGTTTAGGCTTCGTCCTGCTTCTACAGTTTCCTGCACCATCCTCATATTGAATTTACGAAGGTCCCTACGAATACTCCTCCGAAGCGTTTTGCATAAGGCAGAGTATTCAGGGTCATTTGTGGCTTGCAAGTCACTTTTTGTTTCCCTTCGTTGTTTCATTAAGAGTAATGTGTCTTCTGTAAGCTTTTTCGGCTGTGTTGTTGTGGAAGTAACATTATCTTATCTTATTAACGATTTTGCAGATTCTAGAATCATATTAGTAATGTCATCTGCACTTGATAGGGTTATCGCGTCATTATCCATATAGAAGGCTACAAATTTATCTTCCAGCTCTTTCTGAAATTCAGCTTTTTCTTTCAAGTGTATGGGAGCTTTGGGTTTCTTCATCAGTTTGGATCTCTCATGGATGATGTCAAATCACACTTTACACCTCACCATTCGGTGGTCACTGCCGGTATTAAATCGGTTGAGAACCATGCAGTCAAGAAACATATTTTTCCGGTTCCTCCTGCCGGGATTCTCCATGTCCATTTTCGAGATGTTTTTTTCTTAAAAAAGGAGTTCATGATGTGGAGGTTGTTGCTTTCCGCAAATTCCAAAAGCATGTCACCTCTGCCATCTCTTTGTCCATGTCCGAAGCGCCCAACCGCAACATCGTCTTGTTGATGAGATCCAATTCGTGCGTTAAAGTCGCCCATTATAACGTTGAAGTAGCACTTACGTTTGTTTTTCAATGATAAAATTTCTTCGTATAGCTCCTCTACTTCTTCGTCGGAATAGCTCTGCGTGGGTGCATACACTTGAAGGAGCTGAAGTTGATATCTGCTGTTGATTCGGATGATCAGGCTTGTCACTCTATCAGATGAGCAGTCGAATTCGACTATGCGTTCCTTCCATGTTCTATGGATAATGAATCCGACACCGCTAGTCCGTCCATTCTTGGTCCCTTTGTAGCATAATATGTGTCCGCCGTTCAGTGTGATGTTGGCTTCATCTTTACGCCTTACTTGACTGAGGCCGACGACATCCCAATGGATGCCTTTGAGTCCTACCTGCAGCTCCGTAAGTTTGGCGTCGCTGGACAACGTTCTGGCATTATACGTGGCTATGGTCATCGGTAGGCATCCTTTACCGTTCCTCCGGGAATTCTTAGCACCCTCTGCCTTCTCTTGCTGACTGCTGCCGTGGTCAGTGTCAGTTTGGCCTCCGGAGAATGAGGGCCGAGTTGTCTTCTTCTCTTTCAAACAAGTATATTCGATATGAATCATTTTTTTTTATCGTATAACAGATTTGATATTCAATTATTTTTATTGAAAAAAATCTTTTATCGATATCTGAATAAAGCTAGCTTTTCTTTATAATGCTGCCAAATCACGAGTATCGGGATTAAAAGTTTTAATTCTAGCCCTTTTGCAGATTGCAGTGGAATGTTGCTATATTTATAATTCAGTGCTGTTCCGGTAGGTGTTGTTACATATTGTCTATTGCCTTATTTGACAGTCGGATGACGGCTTATTGGCTGTTTTTCGGCGATCTGTAATTCTAATATTATTTAAAAATATTTTATTCACCGCTTCGAACATAGTAACGAAATGGTTCGTATTCTTCTAATTCCAACATTAGCATTGCGGCATCCTCCAACTGAATATGAATTACCGATTAACTTAAATTACTGAGCCCCTTGTATGGCCATTCGTTTGCGATAATCGGTGGCCGCCGCCAAAATCTTCAATGATTGCGAGTCCACTGCCCGGACGGAAAGATTTATGGCTGGGAGGCTTCTCATGATATATTGCTGGTTTACACAAGCTTCAAGTATTCAATGAGTTTTCTGTTTCAGATGCAATTCATGCTCCTGTTCAGCCGCCAAGGCAAATTGCGTCTGCAAAAATGGTACGCCGCGCATCCCGACAAGTTAAAAAAAAAGATCACCCGAGAAATAATCACTACAGTCTTAGCTAGAAAACCTAAGATGTGCTCATTTCTCGAGTGGAAAGATGTCAAAGTTGTCTATAAAAGGTAAAGCATTTAAATAAATTTACTTTGTTTCAACGAAAACAATTTTAAAAACTACTGAATATTCTACAAAAGATGAATATGAATAAAAAGATATTTGTGCCTCTTGCTTCTCTGATTTGAGATGCACGTCTTCATAAAAGTAGTTTTGAATATTTTCTTGAATAATTTAAGTATATGCACAATTTTCGCATTATTTAGGTCTATAAATTTATGCTTTAAAGTCTCGGTGGCTTTATTAACATCCATGTTATCACAATTATGTCCGTTTGTGCACCATTACTTCTCAAAATAGCTACATTTAGCTGAAGAGGCGGGTGTGTCCATGCCAGCTATTGTTATACATTTGTCTATTTTCAGATATGCTTCGTTGTATTTTTGCTGTGCTGTAGAGCAACAAGACAACGAGTTGCTAACATTGGAGCTCATCCATCGCTATGTTGAGCTCCTCGACAAATACTTCGGTAGCGTGCGTATCTTTTTGACTTCTCTTTCTATAAGAGTTCTCATCATGAGATTTTGTTAAGCTTGTGTTTTATCTTTCAGGTTTGCGAACTAGACATCATCTTCAATTTCGAAAAGGCTTATTTCATCCTGGATGAACTGGTTCTTGGCGGTGAACTGCAAGAAACATCAAAGAAAAATGTTCTGAAGGCCATCGCCGCCCAAGATCTGCTGCAAGAGGTCTGTTATTTTTCATTAAAAGTTGTTTGCAAAGTCAAATATGAAAATGTTTCCTGAATATAACACACCGCTTTTATTTCATAAAGACTCACAAAATTTAGATGAAAAATATAAACAAGCGCAGTTTCAAATTTGAATTGTTACAACTTTGTACGATTCCACATGTTTTGTCACTAACGACCCGGGTTTCGCCTTTCGGCACACGATGCAACAGAACTGACCTGCCTGCCTAATGCCTGAAGATGCCGAAAAGCCGATGCCTGAAGAAGGTGAAACCCATGTCGTTGGTTACAAAACATGTGGAATCGTACAAAGTTGTAACAATTCAAATTTGATATTGAAATTCCATCAAGCACCTTCAGTCGATATCATAAATTAAGCACAGTTTGTTCTGCAGGTCTCAAAGATGGCAATTACCTAATCCTCTATTTGAATGCTGTTGATAAAGTGAAGTTCTGAGATATTGTTTATTTTCCAATATTTTTTTTAATAATAAACAGTCGTCATAGCAAATCATAATCTCAATCTTTGTTATTATAAGTTCACCTGTTTCTTTTCCAGGAAGAAACACCGCAAGGTTTTTTCGAAGATCACGGACTGGGATAACATGCTCACTCGTACAATATCTTAACACTTATAGTCATGGAGAATATGAAAACTGGAGGAAAATAAAATTATCATCAACCCTTCTAATATATAAGACCTTTGCAATATTTATAATCACATTCATATTGTTCTTATAGTCATCATGTTTTTTATCAGCGAAATATTACACTGCGTATTTCAAATACCAAATGTGAAGTCAATTTTTTGATCTTTCACTTGTACTTTACAATGCCGCTCTCAGGATTTTCGCTTTCGGTCGGGTCTTCTACTTAATTTAGCAGTATTATAGCCATTGTCAAATAAATATATTATAAGTTCTGAATAAATAGTATAGAATGTAACCCTTTGAGCATATAGGTGCGGATGTAATAATAATGAAATGAAATTATTTTTACACATTTATTTTTTGTGGATTTGGTGGTTAATTTGGGGCAAACACTTAATTTTCTGTTGCCCGTTTGTGTAATTGAAGTGTAAGTCCAACTTCCATTCGTAAATCTAACGATGAAATATTATACCCATAGTGTCCGAGCATTCCAAATATGTAAAATATTTGACCAAACTAAGTTACTATATTGACAATCAAGGAGTGGAAGACTGAAGAGACTGGTCGATTTTACAAGCTCATATCGGTCAAACCTCTTCTTGGAATATTGCTGAAATATTCTTTGATGGATTTTGATGATATTTTTTTTTATCTTTCGAAAGTAATTGTTATGCAAGTTTCATAAAATTATTTTTAATTGTGCAGCTTAAGTTGATATTATTTTTAAATTCTGTTTTACAGCCAGAATCTTCGTAAACTTCATTAGTTTTATATTAAAAATATTAAATGAAATATTTTTCTTAGAACTAAAACTTTACATATCAGCTGTGGAAGATGAATTAGTATTAAGTGTAGATAATTTTTTGTAATCTTTAATCGTTTAAATTTACCAATTGTTAAAAAAAAAAACATTTACTAGTGCAAGAAGTCTTTTGAAGAAGTTTGAATACCTAAACACTAGAGGCAGTCAGTTTTACCTATAAGTTACGGCTGCACAGCAGTTTCAGAAACCCACCCGCTCTTCTCGATTGCCATACAAACTATTTCAAAACAAATACTGCATTTTAAATAAGAAAATTTTCAAAACAGTATTTTTTTTTAAATTGGAGCAATTTTAATTCAGGTATATAATTACTGTCTCTCAGTTTGACACTTGTATTTTCAAGAATCATTCGCTGAATTTGAACTTAGATTTATAATAGCTTGAAGAATGTCATTAAATCCAAAATGCGCAATAAATATATAGTGGATGCATTATATTAAGAGATTTAAATTTTTTATGTATTTGAAAAAAAAATACAAAAAAAACATCTGTTATAGATGATAACCAATTTGACATTCCCACATATTAAAAGATTACTGAACCAAAACCAAAGTACTTCCACACATTTGTAGAGTGAACCTGTACAGTGAGACATTTCAGCATTGAATGTTCATCGTTTCAATCTTATATGCTTTCAGTGTAGAGCCAATAGACTTCTTGTGTAGTATTTCAACGGAAGGCATTATTCAGAGAGCAACGGTCGTGGGTAAGTCACTCGATCTCTTTTTTTCAGAGAGGCTAAGGATAGATAGGTGAGGATCAGGAAAGGACTAGGAAATGGCTAGTTGTTACCCCTACTCTGACAGTTTGGCATGTGCGAATGAATCTATAAATTGAAAGTTATGAAAGTAAGGTATGGAAGTGTCTTTTTAGGAATTTGAATGTTAACTATTAAAATGAACAGCATTATCGATTGGTTATGGGACCGCTTAAATTTGTAGGTAGTTGTTACGGCGAGAATCGAAAACGTTTTAGTGTTTCTGGAACTCAAGTTCTCTGCACTAGCATAAAATGCGGTCAGCGTTCAAGTGGAACACAAAATTTACGAGCCAAAAAATGATGCTACACAATATTTTGTTGTATGCGAGTCCAGGCAAGCTATATTTTTAAAGTATATTTTTATATCCATCCATACGTTCTATCAATCTTTTAGACAGGCAATAATAGTTTTGTATCCATACTTCCCTATATATTATAAATCTTTAGTTTGTTCTACATATTGTACCTATTATTTTTCCCTTATAATTCATTCATTTCGACAATAGTTGTCAACTGTACTGTAAATAAATACCAATCGTTATTAATGACAGAATCTGATTGATTTGAAATATTGAATCGTGTTTTATTGTATATCTTTTTATATAATATTTTCAGGGTGTATGTTACAACACAATTATATTGACGAATTTTAAATGTTGATCGATGAAAATGGAATATATTAGAACTATTGTTTTCCATACTTTGTAATGTATCCTTTATTTACCTATACAAAATTAACTATTTCTATTATCTATGTTATGAAATTTTATGTATAAATCCATTTGTCATAGAATTAAAATTGAAAGTGTCCCATTTATATTTTATTTTGTTTTATTGTTAATTATCTCTGCCAGATTCTTTGTGAATATTTTTTAAGGAGAAGTTAAGAAAAATATATGTTGGTAAAAAGAGTGATCGGTCATCTCTGTCCTTTAATAAAAACAACTTTACTGCAGCCGCTAGAAGGATCTCTTTCCGGTTGACTGTCATCATCCATAAAGTCCGTACGATGGGTTGATAGGGCGAAGACAGATGAGTAGTCTATATTAAAGATGGTTATTCTTTTGGATAACCTGTCACAATACGTCACATAAAATTATTTCTTCTTTTGAACCGGTCAATGTATTCAAAAAAACATTCATTTTTGATTCTAGAAGCCGCATATACTTACATATGTATTCTTGTAGTTTGAAAAATATCATGATCAAACTTTATGATATCGACTGAAGGTGCTTGATGGAATTTCAATATCAAATTTGAATTGTTACAACTTTGTACGATTCCACATGTTTTGATGTTGTCAATTCTGTTGCATCCGTGTGATAGAATGCCTGCAGATGCCGAAAGGCGAATCCCGGGTCGTTAGTGACAAAACATGTGGAATCGTACAAAGTTGTAACAATTCAAATTTCATGATCAAACAATGATTCTATCCATATTCCCTCTTAAACAAAAAATGTCAAGTAATATGAATCTCACTTTTAAGGTGTTAACTGTCACTTCTTGATGGAAAGGCATGATATTTTAAATAATATGAATGTTTTTGAATTTTTGTTTTGGCCATATGTAAAATCACTCGGTACCTACAAGGTTTTCTCTTGAAAGTTTCATTGCTTCTTCACAATTTATGCCCGAATCATAAGGATTTTGTCTACGACCTTCCTGGGGAAGTGTCCATTGTGTGATATGTCCATTGAACATCCATGAATTGTTGGCTTTCGGCTTCAGTATAGTACAACCCTATAGAACATACTAACCAACTAGGGATTGGAGACGTCACATATTCAATATTATATATCAATCATGAGAACTGAACAAGAGATTAAAAAGCCTTTGAAATTTGTAAAAATATCTTTATTAATAGTTTAACAGTACAATAGATGGTTAAAAATAGTTAAAAAAAAGTGCATTGTTTTGTAATTGTAGACGAAATATATTAGCGCTCAAAATTACCGTGTGCTCTTCGTGTCATAATATCAGATGCGAGTATAAAATTTTCTACAAAATATTATTTATTTACAACATCTTCAAACTTTGTTTTTGCTGAATGGAAAATTCATGTTTTCTGGGCTTATGCGAATGATTTGAAATCAACACAGAACAATTTTCAAAGTAAGTAAAATTCTGCACTTATCATTTGGAAATGTTTGAATTGTGTGTAATGCAGCGGTTTCCAACCGGTGAGGCGTGGAATATTGCCATGGGGAAACTCGATTATTTTATATAAAACATTTTAAATTAGCCCCTAACGAAATTTTCGATGAATTTTGCATTGCAAAGAAATGCAAGTGCTTTTACTGTTTCAAGATTGTCTTATATATGCAACAGGCTTTTTGGCACAAGCTGCAATGAAAACCAAACGCTCGGTTGATAGTTTAAAAGAAATGCCTAGTAATCTCCACATTGTCGCTGAGATCTGATAAGCTTTGTGTCAATAAATAATAACAATCCTCAAAAAGAATTTCATATAATAACAAATATACATGTATGTTGGTGTTATAGCAAAACATTATTGTTATGTTCATTACAGATTTCAGTTTTTTTTATATAGTTTATTGGGGAGGTGTTACGATTGAAAACCGCTGGACTATAAAATGATTTGCTTCCATATGTCTTATCACAAACGACCCGGGTTTCGCCCTTCGGCATCTTCAGGTATTCCATCGCACGGATGCAACAGAAACCCGGGTCATTTGTGATATGACATATGGAATCGTACAAAGTTGTAACAATTCAAATTTAATATTGAAGTTCCATCAAGCACCTTCAGTCGATATCATAAAAAAATGATTTGCAATAATTGACAACAATAACTTAATAAAAAAAAAGCGTATTGCTAACATGGTATAGAATTCTAGATATAATAGTAACAATTAAAATCATTAAAAAAATACAATCTGTAACCACATAAAAATCGCACCAATGTGGAATATTCAGCATAATAAGAACATAATAATGAATTTTAGGCATTTTTTAAACACTTGAGACTGAGAAATCTCACTTATTAATTTTGAGAAATTTCTTATTTCTTTCCTGTCTCAAGAAGTTTGATAATTTTCAAAAATTTTTGGATATATGATAAAACATTTTTATTAAATATTGAAATGATACGAGACTAAGCTTTTGAAATTTTCGTAAATGGTGTTTATTTCATTACATTTACAAACGTCAAACATCAAACGCATTGTCAAAAAGGCTATGACATTTTATACCGATCGATGTTTTTTAGTGGTCGAGTCTTGATTTGGTTGGAATCCCTGGTCTAGAGTAATATATGTATAAAATAATAATAGACAATCCATACATAGATAATAACAAATTTATTAGTCGATGATTTAGTTTAGAATGCAATGTGTAAATTAATGAAAATTTTTAACCGTTTCAATACCGCAAGGACATGTGTCCTCTAGGCGGGGACGATGCGAATACCATAAGGACATATGTGTTCGCAGACTTTTAAAAATACATATAAAGTATTTCACTTGGAAATATCGCGTTATTTTTTCACATATTGCTAGCGACATCTATCTACTATCATGGAAAAAAAATTGTGTCATTCCTGTTGATAAATATTACCGAAAAATCAAATTCAATAGAAGTCGACGTAGAGAGGTTGCTAGAGGTGCCATTTTCGGTGTAATCCATACAATTGAAGCGTGAATAATTTTGAAGCGTAAATAATTGTGAAGCGAAATAATGCAAGTCTAAATGTATCCCTGGGCCAACTTTCACTATTTGGGTCTTTGGTTTTTAATTAATTTGACAGCCCTGAATTTTTCTTTTTTCACACACAATTATTTAGTTGTCAATATCCTGTCCTTATTATTCAATTTTAATTATTCAAACTAATATTTACTTTTAATTAATGCTTTATAAAATATTATTAATGCTAGTGACAACCCTTAAAAAGAAAGAAAAAGTTGAAATTTCGACACTTTGATATTAAAAATTCAAACAATATGTGTTAATTTATAAATAAAACAATAGTAAGTTTTTTTTTTTTAATAAAAGAAAACTCGCGGTACATGAATGTCATCTAGCTTAAAATTTCGCGGTACTGAAGTGGTTAAATAATCTTGAGATTGTCATAAAACATCTTGAAAAGAATGAATCAAAATTATTAAGAATCTCTGGAGTTGTCCATTAGAATCTACTCCCAATTAAAAAGTACAATGCTAGACTTTTATGTGTATTCAATATGAATAGTATAAAGTCATTTCAACATAAAAAAGCATAATGCTGATCATATAGGAATGGTTGCGGTGTTATCCTTAAATATTTATTGTATACATGCAACATTATGCAATTGAATATTATATACCATATATATCAAAGGCCTGAATAATAATTATGAGGATTAGGGAAGATAAATAGTCATAATACATCTAATAACATTTAGAAACTAATATGTGTATAGAATATTTCTGCATATCTAAAATACCATAAATAAGAATAAAACTCTTTTTTTTTCAATAAATTCATTGCGCACAATATTACGCACTTTTAAAATTAATTCGTGATATCTAAAAGAAAGTACACCCATCTCTCTATTTACGAGGTTGGTAGATTCCATGACAAACCGCATAAATGAAAATTGTTAGAAGGACGGTGACCGGAAATAATGAAACAATTTGAAATTGTTTATGGCTTTTTAGTGTTACAATAATGATTATTGTTAGTTGGATTAGTGTACAAACATTAACAAAGTTCATTTTTAAATAGATCGTGTAACACTCTACAGGACAGTAAATCGAGAGATTGGTGTACACATTTTACTATAAGATATTGCACAGAAGCAGCTATAGGTATAGTTTTTCTTACATTGATAAATATTTATCACATAAAACTTTTTGAAAGTATCACACAATAGGAATGCTAGGAAATAAAATTAATAAAAAATAAACGTTCGGTCAATTGACAGAAATGTCTTTTCATTTAGTTAGACACCGTTGCCTGTTTTTCCATTCTATTTTGAGCTCCCAGATGTACGATTCCACATGTTTTGTCTTCTCCACATCTCCAGGCATTCTATGATATGCACGCAACAAAACCGATGACACCGTGCCGATAGTGATATAACATGTGGAATCGCACAAAGATTCAACAATTCAATATAGTTATATCACTGTCGACACGGTGTCATCAGTTTTGTTGCATGCGCATGATAGAATGCCTGAAGATGCCGAAAGGCGAAACCCGGGTCGTCAGTGTCAAAACATGTGGAATCGTACAAAGTTGTAACGATTCAAAAATAAATATATTGCTGTTTATTTATTAGTTCTACTCGCGTAAAATATATTTATAAATACGGAATGATCGATGACTTATTGGACAATAGAACACATTTTATTCGTTCAATTAGATATGTAAATTTGCCATTGGAATAATGCTAAAATATATTTAAAGTTCTAATGAAAGCTCTATAAAACGAAGAGCTTTTAAAAAGTTAGCAATGATGTTTGTGCAAATATTCACTTATAACAACTACTTAGTTGTGTATAATATTGTAAAATTTATCATTATAGCTTCGTGAAGAAAAAATATATTATGTAGTATTTGATAAAGCACTCGGATACTGTTGATTCAATTGAAATAATGAATCAGTAGTTACGTTCAACGTGTAACCTATTATGAGGTAAGTTCACTAAAGTAACATTATTTAGAAAAGTAAAATGCTAAATTCAAAAAATACATTATTTTTCCGAGGAGATTTAATCATTATTATTTACCATTGTTTTCTTTCACTACATCGCCTATATACTCCCTGTACCTCTGGAACATGGGATCATAGACGCGTTTGGCATCGGAATAAGGACTGCAGACCAACACGGGAGGCAAAGCAGACGCAGTGGCTTCAGTAAAAGAAATTGTTTTGTCTTCTCCTGCGACGTGACAGAGTAGACCGTGTCTGGCTCTATAGGCGGCACCGAGTACGGCCGAGTTTGTAGTGTCCTTAAAAGATCAATGTATGAATAGAATTGCCATTTTGTACTTAAGAAAGATTCGATTTTACTGAAGTTTATATTTGATCATACTTGCACATATACGGGGGCGTCGAACACATCAGACATCACCTGAAGGAGGGATTTGTTAGTTGAAGCTCCACCTGTTGCTAAAATTTTGGTGTCCTTATCTGAAAATTATAGTGCGAAGTTAGACGCGAGTTTATTACGCAGTTTCAAACTGATTTGTTATTTTGGCAGGGTCGGAATAAATTTGAAGGGTTCGAAAAATCGATGTTTCAAATATTTAAACCTAATACTTTTGACAAGTTTATGGAGGTGGTTTATCAGGACGAATTAGGCGATGTTTTAAAACCAAAATCAGTCCTATATGCAAAAGATGTCAATTGATTAACCCCATCAACATGACAGTTTTTCATACAAACAAAATCTGTCCACGTTGCTATTTTTCAAGATGTTCTCTTTCCACATAGAGCTGTAAATACAGCAATAAAAAATAATTGGGTCGGCTTTTATGGAAACTAAATGCATTAGGAATGTTTCAGAACATTAAAAAACACAAAGAAATGTCGTATGTTGTCACAATCACGTTAACAAATATATCCCTAACAAATAACTCACTTGTAAATCGCCATTACGGTAACGTAACGAAGCCACCAATCAAACTCAATTGAACAAGTGCCATTACTGTCACGTGTCATAGAATGTCACATTACAATGCTGCGAGATTGGTGCAAAGTTCAGTGTGAAGTTACACGCGAGTTAAGCGCGCAGTTTCAAACTGATTTGTTACTTTGGCGGGGTCGGAATAAATTTGAAGGGTTTGAAAAATCGATGTTTCAAACATTTAAGCCTAATACTTTTGACAAGTTTATGAAGATGGTAGTATCAGGAAGAATTGGGCGATATTTTAAAACCAAAATCAGTCCTATATGCAAAAGATTGCCTGCGTTACCGACATTTGAATGTTCGCGTCCCAATATCTACGGCGTTCGCGTACGGGCCTTGCACATTGCCGTCCCATACATTGGGGCGTTAGCGTGGAAGAGATTAATGCACATATGATATTAGCTGAATTTTAATAGTTTTGAGTTGATTATCACATTCCTAAATAAAAATAACAGCTTCACTTGCCAAAGACAAATCCCATATCTTCGGCGTGGACTCGCCTCGCAATGAACTGTCCCTCAAGTAGTGCTCTTATTTCAGTATCGGGAGCCATTTTCTTGAGTGCAGCCCCGTTTTGACCCCACATCCATCTTCCTGACCCTGCTCCTTTTGGCACAATCTCGGGAGCCTCAAAAAAAAGTCCTGGAATGAAAATCATCTTTGATAAGCCAATAAAAAAAAGAAAGGTTGCAATAAATTTTCTTAAAAATAGACAACCGTGCAGTTAAACACTAGTTTAATTTAAATTTCCAACACACTAAATGATTGTCATATCGACTGGCAAAATGAAAAAGGAAAAAAAGGAAGACATTGGAAAATTTATAAGAGAATAATGGATATTTTTGGTTACAGCTGTTTGCTGCCATCCCTTACTGTTGAACACGGCCGTCATAAAAAAATATAGAATACAATTTTGTAAAGATCATTCAAAAATTGCATAATTTATCAACTGAAGGTGCTTGATGGAATTTTAATATCAAATTTGAATTGTTACAACTTTGTACGATTCCACATGTTTTGTCACTAACGACACGGATTTCGCCTTTCGGCATCTTCAGGCATATCACACGGATGCAATAAAACTGGCGTAAAATAAACAGTAAGCATCTTATATATACTAGTTATTAATTACAGGAAAACACTTAGCCCTAGGCAAGCAGTAAATTACAGCTAAAACAAATTTAACAATATCAATCTAATAATAATTAACACAATTGTGTGTGATAATTTTCATTAACGATTTAGTTAATGAGTCATTCTTGAAAGGGGTTTTTCAATAAATATCAATCAAGTAACATTAAAATATAAATGGGGGAATTTTTTTCTTTTTCTTTTTCTAGAATCTTCTGATAAAACAGTTTATGGTCTCTCGTGTTATGATGCAACAATTGAACCCCCTCATCCGCGTCAAACGAATGTCCCTCCTATAGCAAATGGTTTGCAAACGTAGAAGTATCCTTGCTTAATCTATAATTGCAGTAAAAATATGGGAGACATCGAGAAAGCAACATTTTTCAATATCTATTTTAACAAAAGGTGTTCATTTTGATTGGCGTTTGTTTCTATCGTTCTAGCGAAAAAAAAGTCCGTCGACCCCATCTATTTATTGATTTGAACCCTGCAACTGTCAATAATATCAATGTTTCATAAATATTTCCTAATACAGATCCTGAAAGGGTGGAAAAATAGCAAAGTACGGTATGCATTACTTTCATTTCATCATAAAACTTCATGAGAGTGTATCTACGTGCGACTAATTACCTAGATTTCCAAAATTTCCCCTGGGAGTGCTGTCCAGCATCTCGTTGAATATCTCCCACGAGCCCTCGGCCAGTCTGTCACGAGCCGCCTCCCTGGCGAGCGACCCGTTGCTGAAACAGAGCAAGGCAGAGTAGGCATCCCGGTCTATTGGACAGCAGAGAACGTGGCCGTCTGTCACAGTCAACGGACTCTCCAGCCACAACAGTAAAGTGTCACTGGTGCCCAGACTGACTGTCACCCAACCGTGGGAGAAGCGCATACCTGAAAGAGCACATGAGATTTGATTTATGATATCGACTGAAGGTGCTTGATGGAATTTCAACATCAAATTTGAACTGTTACAACTTTGTACGTTTTCACATGTTTTGTCACTAACGACCCAGGTTTCGCCTTTCGGCATCTTCAGGCATTCTATCACGCGGAATCTACTATCTGTGATTTGATTTCGTAGCTGATATGTTTATACTTTTTGTGGAATAGAATCTATCTGTTTTACGTGATCATTTTTTCATACAGCAGGTTTGAGAATCTCCAAAAATGGCAAATATAAATAAATACAACTGTATATACAGTAGAACCTCGATTATCCGGACTGATTGGGGACGAAGATAGTCCGGATAAGGACAAATCCGGATAATCGAATAAAAACAGAATTGACAGGAAGACAAGTATATTCAGTATGAATCATTTTTATTTCTACAGATTAATAAACGGCTTTGATACTAAACTATATTTTATTGAAAAAATCAATTATTGATTTCTGCTTAAAGCTAGCTTTTCTTTTCGATGCTACCAAATCGTGAATACTTTTAAGGCATATAAGTTGTCCTGAATAGCACTCTTCTTGACTTTAAACCATATGACATTTGTCCTTATCCGGATTATCTTCATCCCCAATTAGTCCGGATAATCGAGGTTCTACTATATCGGTAATATTAAAAATATTTAACACAGTGAAAAAAATAGCAATGTATTTTTATATTTCGACTCACTCCATCGTCAGAACTATGCTTATACGAACATTTGCTTATCTATATATAGCTGTGTAGAAAAGGTACACAATACATCTTCTCTCCTGTTTTAACGACCTAGCTTGTTCTTGCTCGAAATAAAACTGAAAAGGCAGCTATATAAATAAGTTTACATATGGCATGGAAATGGTCTATTACGGAAACAAAACAGACCCCTGCAGAGGGTTGAGCAATGGGGATCGACATATATTAATTTGTTCGTTAAGAATCCTTTGTGATAGTTGATATCTATGATTTTCAGCTTTCAGATTGATCAACGAACAAACTAATATATGTCGAGTCAGGAGCCTATATGCTTTTCATTGGAAATGAAGATGGATTAAATCAAAATGATACGTTGAATGGCTAATGAAATTTTATACTTAAATAAAATTAATATTTTTTTTGGATTCTCGCTACGTAAATGCCAATTCAATTAATTATTACCAAACAAATAAAGTAAACCAATATTTGAATACCCTACTGTAGTTAAATGAAATAATTGAGTAAAGAAACCTGAACATCTTCTGTCTTCATCGAAGGCATAGGAGTGCCAAAAAGATTTCTCTATATATTCGAATTTTAATTCTAAGGCGACTAACATTCTAAACAAAAAAAATGGCAGTCATTATCAAATTTTATCAGAAAGGTCAATATGGGCGACATTATTATTATTACGAGACTGATAATATTCTATTTTATGATATGCTGATAAAACAGCGCCGCAATATCAGTAAAAAACGATAAAATTTTAGCAGGTTAAAAGGTTTAAAAAAATCCTTGATTCATTATTTACTTAGAGTATTTTTTTCATTTCACAACTGTAAATAATACTAAACAGTGTATAGTTGAATTCACAACTCTGTCGATACGAACAGAGATGTACATTTTTGGATAAAAATGTTATATCAAATTTAGGATTTCTCATTTTGAAATCACAAAAAAATTTCATTCAACAAATTATTTTGATTGCGTATTGTTGATAATAAATTCCCTCTCATAAAACTGATCAGTTATGCTATCTTCTAGTCTCATATTTCTATTTTTACTCTCATCTGGATGGAGAGGTTGAGATATTTCGCTAGAAATTCAGTTTAAAAAATAAGATTACCTGCGACTGTTGATGGATTGTCCCCAGTAAAAGCTATCACCTGACAAGACTCATCGAATCCAAATCTTTCAACAAAATACGGAGAGACTGGCCCGATGCATTGATCTGATGGAACTGGAATGCCAAGTTTCTTCTGCAGTGAATCGTCTCCACAAATCTAGCGTGCAGAGAAAAATAGACAAATTGATAAATAAAAATCACCCAGTTCACACCGAGGTATTATTGCAATACATTTCGACCTTGCTATATGACCTGAGTTGATAAGTATGAATTTAAATATATCAAAAAATTTCGGAAATTTACTTGAAAACCTAACTAATACCACGTTGACGATGAATAATAATAAAAAAAAAACACGGTATAAAGAAAATATAGCAATATATTTTAGTTCTATAAAATTATTTTTTAAAATATAGTTGATAGCCATTTCGGCTCACGCCATCGTCAGAACTATGCTTAAACTACCATTTGATTACCTATATATAGCTGTGTAGAAAAGGTACACAATACAACCTCTCTCCTGTTTTAACGACCTAGCTTGTTTCCTGTTCGCAATAAAACTAACAATTGTAAATGAAACTATAAAGGCGGCTATATCAATAAATTTACATATGGCACGGAAATAGTTCATTACAGAAACATAGATACATCAGTCAGAGGAGTCAATAATGGTGAATGACATACATTAGTTTGTTCGTTAAGAATCCTTTGTGATAGTTGATATCTATTCATCTCCAGCTGTTCCAAAGCCGTCATCTTGCGACCCTTACCACAAAGATGCAAACACTTAGGCGCTGAGTTTGAAAAAAAAATTAAAAAAAAAAAACCTTTAAGCAGGGTTCGTGCCAAGCCTTGTTTCGTACATCCATCAGATTCGTACCAGAAGCGTCAGCCCAATCGATAGGTGCTACCTTTCCCGTCAGCAGAGAGCATGCAAAAGAGCTGACGAGCGAGATCCGTTCTGTCGTTTCGTACAGTCTCTTTTTATTTTCAAATATCTTGGCGATTTGACTTCCAGTGAATCGCTCATACGCACGGGATCCGGTTATTCTGGCCAACTCCTGGAATTATCAAAAGGCATCATATTTTCTGATCGTCTGAATTTGGAAAAAATTCAAGCGATAGTCGTAAAATATAAGATCCATACCAATGATTGGGTTATCGTAGAGATGATTTCAAAAGTGAACTCTGTCATATAGTATATAGGCAAATAATTTATGAATTTCGATCAAATATCAGTTATTATTAACCGTTTCAATACTGCGAGGACGTATGTGTCCTCTAGGCAGTTACGACGCATATACCGTAGGGACATATGTGTCCACAGACTTTTAAAAATATGTATAAAATATTCCAATTAGAAATATCTTGTTATTTTTTCACATATTGCTAGCGCAATTTATCTATTATCATGGAAAAAAAATTGTGTCATTCCTGTTAATAAACATTACCGAAAAATCAAATTCAATTGAAGTCGACGTAGAGAGGTCGCTAGGGGTGCCACTTTCAATGTAATCCATATAATTGAAGCGTGAATAATTATGAAGCGTAAATAATTGTGAAGCAAAATAATGCAAGTTTAAATGTATTTCTTGGCCAACTTTCAACATTTGGGTCTTTTATTGTGAATTTATACCTTAAATCTCGCTTGTGCCAGCTTGTGACAGCCCTGAATTTTTCTTTTTTCACACACAATTATTTCAGCTGTCAAAATCCTGTCCCTATTATTCAATTTTCATTATTCAAACTAATTTACTTTAAATTAATCTATATATATATATAAAAATGAATGTCTGTCTGTCCTTTATAAACTCCTACACCATTAATCCAATTGCGATAAAACTTTGTCGAATTATTGCTTAGACTACTGGGCAAAAGATAGGATACTCAGAATTTGATTACGAAAATTAATTGAATATTTACGAAAAACATGTTTTCATACAAGACTATTGTAATACAGAATGGCCATTTATGAAGCATTGTATCCATAGCAACGCCGAAAACAAAAATGACAAATCTGTCACATGCACTCACCTGTAGGTATTTTAAGTAGGTACTGAATATTTTGAAACAAAATTCGATTTTCGAATAAAGTATTTCAATGTTTGATTTTTTACCGACTTTTTTGTTTTAGTTTTGTGTCGCATAACAGAACAAATTTAAATAAATATTACGTATAAATTCCAATTGCCGGTCGACTTTGGATATTATTATATCAATCATTTTTTTTTATTTTTCAAAAGTGAATTTCAAAACATAACATTCACTGTGAAATCAATTATGCCACCCAAACGAAAAGCAATAGGTCAGAGTACAACTCATACTCAGTATACTCAAGCACGAAAGAAAAGAGCAGTTAATGACGTTAAAGTTGATAATCGTTGGATTGTACCGTATTCACCGCTTCTCTTGAAAACGTACAAAGTACACATCAATATTGAGTGTTGCAATTCGGTGAAATCCATCAAATACATTTGTAAATATGTCAACAAAGGAAGCGACATGGCAGTTATTGGAGTTGGAAATTCAACTGCATCTATCGATGAAGTCAACCAATATCAACTGGGACGCTACATTAGTAGCAGGGAAGCAATATGGCGCATTTTATCATTTCCAATTCATGAACGGCATCCAACAGTTACTCATTTGGCAATTCACCTCGAAAATGGACAGCGTGTGTACTACACAACAGAAAATGGACGTGTAAGAGCATTGTCACCACAGCCAACAACGTTAACTGCATTTTTCTTATTGTGTAGGGATGATATGTTTGCAAATACACTACTTTACTCTAAAGTGCCAACATTCTACAGATGTTTTACTGTTAATCAAGATACGTGAACCGACATCCTTCCAAGAATCAAGAACAGTAAACGGTCGAATATGTGTCACTTATAGTGAAGCTTGCCTTGAATTAAATCTTCTAGAAAACAATGCACATTGGGACACTTCACTCGTTGATTCATCGAATACTGCTCACCCACAACAAATACGTGCGTTATTTGCAAGTAATATTAACAATGTGCTTTCCGTCCAATCCAAAGATCTTTGGGGAAAATACAAAGACTACACGAGTGAAGATATTTTAGATAGTTTGCGTGCAACAATTCAAAACCCACACGTTCAATTCACACCAAACGTGTATAATGAGGCATTGCTATTGATTGAGGACATATGTTTAGTAATCTCTAATAAATCACTGGTACAATTGAGAATCGCTGCGCTGAATCGATCTAACGACTGACTTGATCGTGATTTACAACGAGAAACACACTTTGATGTGGATGAATTGGGTAAATTTGTTCAAACAAATCTTCCGAAACTGGTTCCAGATCAATGTATAGTGTATGACACAATTATGGATGCAATTGCAAGTCAAAGTGGTGGATTTTATTTCATAGATGCACCCGGAGGCACAGGTAAAACCTTCCTCATTTCACTCATTTTGGCAGCCACACGATCACGAAAAAACATTGCACTAGCAATCGCATCATCTGGAATTGCAGCAACTCTTTTGGATGGTGGCCGAACAGTGCATTCAGCACTGAAACTGCCATTGAATATGCAAATAATTGAGAGACCAACATGCAATATCAACAAAACTTCTTAACCGGGAAAACTACTCACATCATGTAAAATCATTGTATGGGACGAATGTACTATGGCATACAAAAAATCATTGGAAGCACTTCCTTTCTTCACAAATTTTCGGTGGCGCACTCATTTTATTGTCTGGTGATTTTCGACAAACTCTACCTGTTATATCACATTCAACAGTGGCCGATGAACTTAATGCATGTCACAAATCATCCGTTATATGAAGATACGTACATAGATTCACTTTGAAGACCAATATGCGTGTACAACTACAACATGATGCATCCGCTGAACGTTTCGCAACACAATTGTTGGATATAGGAAATGGGAAAATGGCAATAGAGGAATCCACACAATGTATCACATTGCCAGCGAATTTCTGTAAAATAACCGCAACCTTAGAGGAATTGATTCACAAAATTTTTCCAATTATTGCACACAATCATAAAAGTCATCAATGGCTCAGTGCACATGCTATATTAGCAGCCAAAAACAAAGATATCAATGCAATCAATTTCAGCATACTAAATGAAATACCAGGAGAAGCGATAAAGTATAAGTCCATCGATACTATAACGGATCAAGACGAAGCAGTCAATTATCCAACAGAATTTTTGAATTCACTTGATTTGTCAGGCATGCCGCCGCATGTTTTAGCATTGAAAATTGGCGTCCCTATCATTCTTCTCCGAAACATAAATTTCTCACGACTTTTGCAACGGTACCAGGCTTTCAGTAAGAAAAATCATGAATTATTGAAGCTACAATTTTAAATGGAAAATTCAAAGAAGAAGATGTAATGTTGCCACGCATCCCAATGATTCTGACAGATATGCCATTTGAATTTAAACATCTGTAGTTTCCAGTGCGAGTCGCCTTTGCAATGACCATCAATAAGGCACAAGAACAGTCGTTACAAGTGTGTGGACTAAATTTTGAAAATCCATGCTTCTCACATGGACAACTGTATATGGCCTGCTCACGTGTTGGAAAACCTTCTGATTTATTTGTGTACGCACCAGATAGAAAAACAAAAAACATTGTGTATCCAAAAGCACTCCAATAAATAAAAACACATACGGCTGCCACTGTCAAATTTCGGTAAAAAAAACATAACCTAAGCTTATCGTTTCTAATTGGCTCCGGCCTCGCCTCAAGTCTGACTTATCCAATCGGAAGGCGAGAGGCTCCCGACGAGGCGATTCCATAAAGTCCCGGTTTCTTTTTTTTGAGTGGCATTGCAAGGCATGCAGGGTACACTACAGCTAGTGTTTTATAAAATATTATTAATGCTAGTGACAACCCTTAAAAAAAAGGTTGAAATTTCGACACTTTGATATTAAAAATTCAAACAATATATTATATTTCAATTTATAAATAAAACAATCTTATTATTCATAATTTCGATAACGTTTTTTTTTTTTAAATAAAAGAAAACTCGCGCTATATAAATGTCACCTAGCTTAAAATTTCGCGGTACTGAAGTGATTAATGTTACATTGGATTGGAATCAAGTTTTTAAAAATATCAATCAAAATTATGCTATGTGGAGGAAAGTGAAATCATTGATTGCCAAACCTAACATAATACAATATGATGTTAAAAAAGTGGGATTAGGAAGAATTGAAAATATTACAGATACTTTAGTATAGAAATTGTGATATTAATTGAAAAGTTATCACACTCAAATTGAAGTGCGAAGATTAAACGTAGGTGATTTTAAACTTAAAGCAGTATTCCTCCATTGACTAATCAGAAATTGTCTTATAAATTATATGTTATACCTGTGGACCTCCAATGGCATCCTCAAGTTTCTCACACCATGTCTTTGTGCTTGAATCCATCCAGGTTGGGCTCTCCAGAAGCGAGAAGGCCAAAGCGAACTGTTCATATAGAAATTTTGAATTGTCCAATGATCCGAGAAGGTCTTCGCATCCTTTGGCCCACCAGACGGATCCGTGTTGCTGTTTGAGAAAATGACCTTATTTATGAAGATATTAGCAAAAATACAACGGGCATAATGATTTTTTTCATAAGTTGAAGGGAGTGAGTGTGATCCATTAGGATGTGAAAAATAATTTTAGTTGAGAAATTGAAAACATAAATGCTGAATCATTATTTATGTTTCATAATAATATATCAAATATAGGATGTTTTTTAAGGGTATAGAACTTTAAGTTGGCAACACTTTTTTAACTGGTGGCCATTTTATCAGCTGTCAAGTGATTTATGGTTAGTTTGGTTTGGCATTTCGACATGAATAGACTGATGCCTGAACAACGCTTCCAAATTGCCCAAAACAGGATTGCCATTGATCCCGATTGTCATAAACGAATTTTGTTTAGCGATGAAGCTCACTTTTGGTTGAATGGGTACGTCAATAAACAAAACTGCCGTATTTGGAGTGATGATAATCCTCAGGTGCATGTTGAGACACCATTACATCCAGAAAAACTGACCGTTTTGGTGTGCTTTATGGGCTGGTGGAATCATTGGTCCGTACTTCTTTAAGATTGCTAGCAAGAACGTTAAAGTCAATGGTGACCGCTATAGAGCCATGATTACTGACTTTTTCATTATTATATTTAAATTATAATGCCAGAAGATTATCTTCCGAATAAAGTAAATTTCATGTCTATTTAAAAAATTCATCTTTGTTTTTTACCATTTCAAAGTTTATACATCTAAAATAAACAACCTATATAATTAATGATTGTAACAATGGGAAAAGAAATCTCTTTCAGTGGAAGATATCACATTGTTTATTTGATAATATTTTTTTATAGGCGACATAGTAAACACTATAAATGTTCATATTTTAAGCCTTCTCAATTTCTCTTTTAAGTCTCATTAAAACCAACAATATATTTAGTTTGTAGAGGTTTTGCAAATAAAACCGAAATTTCATGTTCAGTCAAATAATCCAATAATTTGATCCCAGGTCTAGCTTGTTTTTTTGAATGTTCAATAAAACATAATTTACGTCTTTTCAATAATAATAAATATAGGTAATAACCTGGCCACATCCTGAAATAGACGCCACCTTTGAAAAATCAGCTCCCGCTATGATCAGTCGGTCGAGAGCGAGGTCCAGAGCTTCCACCCACATCAACGGTGGAGCCAATATCTCTCCTTTCTCTTTCCGGATGACTCCACCGTTGGTTCTAAGAATAATAAAATAAAGAGCCATTTTTCAACAATTATAATGACACAGTATGCCTTGGACAATATTTTATACACCAAACCATACTAGGTGAGCAAGCCATCTGTCAGTATTTGTTCAATGCACTCAACAGTGTACAGTGCTGTGAACCACAGACCAATATAATTTGTAACTATGAAATTTTTGAGCTTTTTAAGCCATTTCCACAATATTGAGCCAACTGCAACTTAACCCTCTGACTGCTAACGTCTCAACTGTTGAGACAACTGATTTTACTGTGTTGATAGTTGATACCCGAAAATATATGAATTAACAGTGGTTAAAACCTTCTTGTACTCGCTAATTTTTGAGTTAATGCATTGTTTGATTTGCCCTGACAAACTCAATAAGATTGTTTGAAGACAATATTATTCGATAAATTTTTGAAGTCAAGGCATTGGAATATCCTTTAAAATGCTCAGCAGGGAATGAGTTAATTATTATACGTTTTCCACTAATAATTGTGAGAAATAAAAAATATTATTTTTCGAAATGTTGCATGCTGAAGACTTACCTTAACACGTAAACACACACACACATATATTGTATATATATAGTAGTAATTTTAGCACTTTGATTTCAGCAAGGTTTTTTTTTCCTTTAAAGAATATTACACAAATCATTGTCACTTTTAAGATGTTAACCGTCACTTTTTGGTGGAAAGGCAATATATTTTAAATAATAACATCAAGTCAACGTCACTAATCTTTTGACAAGATTGCTTATTCACTGAACATTAAATAGCTGAGAATGTTGTTTGTTAACTGATATTTGGGTAAACATACTTTACAAATTTTGCTCGATTCTGTCTGAAGAAATAGTTACTTTCAGAAGCGACTTTTTCATAATTATTTTTATTCGTATTCTGCAAAATTATCAGTTTCTCTGATTCCCCTGAATAAAAATTGACATATTCCTATTCATAAGGACTGAATTTGAGAAATTTACGGGTAGAAATAGAGATTGTTTAAAAAGGAAAATATAGTACAAACCTATATTTTGGTAAATCACTATCATAATGCACTTCTGCTTCTTGGAGAATTTCTAAGCCATCGCTGACTACAATCGCCTTTAACTGAAATAATAAACACATTCACCTTATTAACTTTGATAGGAAGTCGACTTTAAATCTATATGTAGATCGATTCGTAAAATAGACCGTAATAATACCATAACGAAAACTTTTGTTTACTTTTTGTGTGCTCCAATCGAAACCTAAAAAAGTGTTGTCGACAAAAGACTTCATGGTAAAAACACGCGAAATAAGTTAATTAAATGAGATTGTGTACCGATCGAGAGCCAACCCGTTTATGTCAAACTAAATAATTTACTTTCGCTGTCGACGGCTGTATCTGACACATAACTAGTTCAATTTGACACTTGACAGCTACGTTCCACAACGCACTTGCGAAGTGTTTTAGATGTTATTGCCCAGAATATGTATATAATGCTATGATCACTGCATGATGATAGATATTTCATCGCAATTTTTTATTGTTTCAAATTAACGCTTTCACTGCTAATCTTAACATGATATTTAATATAATATAGATTCTGATGAAATCAAATGGATATCTTTCTTATACCATTTAAAGTAAATGGAGCCATCATCAACAATATTTTGTATAGTGGGAAAGGGAAAAAAAAAATTTGCGACATTATTTTCTTGCCAATCGTATGCAGTGAAATATTTTCCTGGTCCACAAAAATAACTGAAAATAATGTTTTTGCTTACTGAAAAATCTCGCATGTGTCACACGCATAGACAATTATTTGTTTTTAGAGAGCTAGAAATGCTTTTTGACGTAACAACGTCTTATAAATCGATGATCGCCCGCTGCACGGACGAAAAAACATGACTCATTGTCCCGTTTGTCGCGTGCGAATAAAATATATCAATAAAAAATTGTAGATTTCATTTCACTCCTTCTTCGTATCCATACAAAATAATGATAATTCAATAAAAATGATTCCATTTTATTCATAAAAGTATGCAATCATTTCATCAATGTTTTCTTATGACGTTGTCACGTTAAACTATCGTCCGTAAACCGACAACCAATTTTTTTATGTTATTTTTGTAGCTTTGGTGAATGGTATTTGCGTTTTCATTAAGTGAAATGGTTAATGTTTTAATATTTACTGATCATATAAAACTAAACAATAAATAATATACATTAAACTGACAATAATTTGAAGTAAACAAATTTATTTTCAAGACCGCTTATAGTGTGGGTGCATACAATTATTATGTACGCCACTGCCCACTGATATCATATATATTTACGTAGGTGCGCGTGTATTGAGTATTCTGGGCAATGTTTTTTTTCCGTTAACGCACAATAATAATCACTTTTAAGGTGTTAACTTTCTCTTCCCGGTGAAAAGGTTTTGAATTTAAATAATAAAACACAATGGTTAGTAAAATTTCCACAATTTTATGTAAGCACCGGTTTCACTCATCGCGAGCATTATCAACCGATCGAAGCATATAAAAACAGGATTGTTTATAATTTATTTAAATATCTTAAATCATAATGACCTGTTAATTACAATCCTGATCGTATTAATATGAAAGTGTGGAAAAAGTACATTTTTTTTTATGATATCGACTGAAGGTGCTTGATGGAATTTCAATATCAAATTTTAATTGTTACAACTTTGCACGATTCCACGTGCTGTAGGTATCTCTATATATATAAAAAAACCCATTTATATTTTATTGTTAGTTGATTAATATTTGTTATAAAACCCTTTGAAGCAAGACTCATTACCAATATCGTTAATGAAAATTAAAACAGGCAATTGTGTTAATTATAATTAGATTAATATTGTAATATTAAATTTGTTTTAGCTGCAATGTACCGCTTGCCTTGGGGAAATTGTTTTCCTGTAATTAATAACTTTGGTATATAGACGATGCTAATTGTTTTTTTTACTGTTGTCAGTTCTGTTACATCCGTGTGATAAAATGCCCGAAGATGCCGAAAGGCGAAACCCGGGTCGTAGTGACAAAACATGTCGAATCGTACAAAGTTGTAACAATTGAATGAAAATGATGTTGATTCTAATGAATTGAGTTTCAACCCACTCATGGTAAATACGATCAAAGTCAAATAAACACAGTTAAAACTAAAAATCATGAGTTGCACTTAATAGCAGACCATAGTAGAAATATCTTTGTATCGATCCAAGACGTTTCAATAATGGTGAGAGCGCTCGATTATTTTACTCGACTGTTTATTTTACGTCAGTTCTATTGCACGTTATATAATAGAATGCCTGAAGATGCCGAAAGGCGAAACCCGGGTCGTAAGTGATAATACATGGGGAATCGTACAAAGTTGTAAAAATTCAAGTAATATTATTTGTGGACTTATCTTATGCTTTCATTATTTCAATAATAATAAAACATGAATTGAAAAGCTTTAATTTTTATAATAATTAACAAAATAAACAATATTGTAAAAACTGTACATGTATTTTGATTAAATCACCTTTCAGAACCGATGGTCAACTACTGGTGCAATACATGGTCAATTACTGGCTCTTTCATTTTTGAGGGTGGTCAACTATTGAAACATTCTCCGAACTATTTGAAATGGCTTGTATTTTTTTTGCAATGCAACTTTTTCAAATCTGTCTTCGCACAAATAATCTACAATGTTTTAAAATTATCTTGATGTATCCACTTTTGTCAATTAATAATAAAGTAAGCGGTGGATTGACAACAAAGTTGAAAAATTTCTTAGCCGGTCAACTGCTGGTACGTTTACCTTACTAAAAATTATGTTTTACTATTCAAATATTCTGTAGGTTGATTGCTTACCGTATGTTCATATCCGGGATACCGCGATATTTATGAATCACTGCACTATAATATGGTTGATGAAGAAATCACAATTATTTTTGAATGTCGTAATGCTATCACTGTACAACTACGGAAATGTATTATGTCTTGTGTTTGTTATTGCTATTGTTATGATAACTTCCGTTTGTAGGCGGGCCGGTGCCGGAGGAACGCCGATCCGCTCAGTTTTGGGAGCGAATGCAATAAAAACGACAATGCCGGCCGTGATTGAGCGAAATCGGTTTCTCGCGAGGAGAGAGATCGTCAGATGGGGGCGCAGTCCACCGGCCCGTCGGCCCGTTGGCCCCTTGCCAGCTCTTCGTCGCTCGCCCACGCGCCGCATTTTTCCCTTACCCGCTCTCGAAAGACACTCGATCTAAAACAGCGATACTCAACCTGCGGCCCAAATAGCTCTTATGTTCGGCCCAATATAATTATAGTCACCAAATATTTAATTATATATACAATAGTTCAAAGTTTGACACCGTAATATAGTAATTCACGTTAATTTTTATTTTATTTTTCTCTTTTCATCTTAAATTTAAAGTTGTATCTAGCATATTAATTGAATTGGCATTCATTTGGTAGAACTCCATTATAAAACGGTAAAGAAATAGCAATGTATTTTAGTTCTACAATTTAAAAAAAAATTATAGTTGATAGCTATTTCGGCTTACCCATCGTCAGAACTATGGCGTTCTGACGATGGCGTGAGCCGAAATAGCTATCAAAAAGCGCGTAAAAAAATGTAACGGTGCCGTCCAAATAATCGCGTATAATCGAATTCGCGTAAAAAAAATCGCGTAAAAAAGGACTGGGTGTATGTCGGTCGCCATTGCTCAATCCACTACAGGGGGCTGTTTTGTTTCCGTAATGTAAGTTTATTGATATAGCCGCCTCTTTAATTTCATTTACAATTTTTGAATTTTTTTAGTTTTATTGCTAGCAAGAAACAAGCTAGGTCGTTAAAACAGGAGAGAAGATGCATTGTTTACTTTTCTACACAGCTATGTATAGATAAGCAAATGTTCGTTTAAGCATAGTTCTGACGATGGCTTGAGCTGAAATAGCTATCAACTATATCTTAAAAAAATGTAGAACTAAAATTCATTGCTATTTTTTCACCGTGCTGGTAAGTTTTCTTTAAAAATAAATAAATATTCACAAAAAAAAGTTCTATTTTGACATCATAATATAATATAATACACACATGTTGCGGTAGAAAAGCAAACATCGTCATGCGGCCCTGAGGAAAAAAGTTTGAGTATGGCTGATCTAAAAGATTAAAGAATTATCGCATGTTAAATGGAGAAATTCGCTCGAATCGATCGTTCTTTCTGTCTATGACTGCATATCTGATAATTCACTCAAAGTAACGTTCGACATATGTTTGGCAAAATTCGAAAATACAAATGAATACTTTATTCGTTTAATGCGTTTGTTGTAAAAAAATATTCAATTGTTGATACATTTATGAGGCATAATCTATATAACAAAAAAATGTATATATGTATATAATATATATATATATATATGTTATATATAGTTTCGAAAGCGTCTTTAACCTGTCGATTGCTAGCGTTTCAACTGTTAAAATGGCTGATTGCAGAGTGACACTCAAAAATATTATATAAGATAGCTTGTAGCTGTATTAAAACTTTAGTATAAGAACTATTTTTTGTATTGTATTTGTAAATCCGATATATCTTGATCTCTATAAGAATGGTTAACACCGACATTATTGTTTTGGAATAATACTGTAGGCACTTGCTATATTAAGAGCTTTGTGAAGTAACGCGGTGAAAAAATAGCAATGTATATTAGTTCTACAATTTTTTTTATTTATAAGATATAGTTGATAGCTATTTCGGCTCACGCCATCGTCAGAATTATGCTTAAACCAACATTTGCTTATCTATATGGTGCTGTGTAGAAAAGGTATACAAAACATCATCTCCCCTGTTTTAACGACCTAGCTTTTTTCTTGCTTGCAATAAAACTTAAATTTGTAAATGAAACTAAAAAGGCAGCTATATCAATAAGCTTACATATAGTACGGAAATGGTTTATTACGGAAACGAAACAGCCCCCTGTAGTGGATTGAACAATGACGACCGACATATATTTGTTAAGATTTTTTTGTGATAATTGATATCTATTGATTTCCGGCTGTTATGAAGCCGTAACCTTGCGACCTTTTGGCGTTAGCCGAAATAGCTATCAACTATACCTTATAAAAAAAATTGTATAACTAAAATACATTGCTATTTTTTCACCGTGTTATAATGAAGTTCTACAAAGTAAATGCCAATTCAATCAATACTTTGAGAAGTAGTTTTCATTTACGATACATAAAATATTCATAAATTTACAAAAAAACGTTTGAGAGTTGATAACTATAGCGACTACAAATCATGTTGTGAATTATGGCAAAAACATATTGATTTCAAAAAGAAAACATTTCGCTTGCGGTCGAAAATTGCTTTAAAGTTAGTCAAAAATTCTGAGAAAATTTTGGTATGTTATAATATATCAAATTTTATTTATGTATTTCATATAATACTCTTCGCTCGCTATTCATCTCAAGCCATCGTGTCGGTCAAATTTATTTAAGATCATATGTAAAATACACCCATAGACCACCTGGAATTGTGAAAGCCAATAATCGGCATTTGAATTCAGTTCATCGGGAAGCAGGAATCATTTTCAATGTATTTATATTCCAAGATCAGAATTGAAAATGGATCATAAAGAATTTATTCTATTTCGGAAACAGGCCTAAATTAACATTGTTTTGTAAAAATTCAAATAAATTAAACAAAACTAATATTGGAAAAAAAATCTGTTTTTTTGTTAAAGTAGGTTTATAGTAAATCGATTTTCTTTAACAATATAATTCATTAGCAATTATTTGCTTTTGTAAAAAAACATTTTCTCTTGGCCATTTCATTTGATGAAAACAACTCTGGAGAGAGAGAGAGTTTTGGATGTAAAAAAAAGCAATTTATTTTAGTTCTACAAGGCTATTTTTTTAAGATATAGTTGATAGCTATTTCGGCTCAAGCCATCGTCAGAACTATGCTTAAACAAACATTTGCTTATCTATATATAGCTGTGTATAAAAAAGTACACAATACATCTTCTCTCCTGTTTTAACGACCTGGCTTGTTTCTTGCTCGCAATAAAACTAATAATTGTAAATGAAACTAAAAAGGCGGCTATATCAATAAGTTTACATATGGCACGGAAATGGTCTATTAGACCCCCTGTAGAGGGTTGAGAAATGGCGATTAACATATTATAGATTAGTTTGTTCGTTAAGAATCCTGATAGTTGATATCTATTGATTTACAGCTGTTCTAAACCGTCATCTTGCGACCTTTATTACAAAAATGCAAACACTCAGGTGCTGAGTTTGAATTTATATTATGTGATTACTTTATAACGTGATTAGAAAATTGTGAATCTGTTTTTTTACTGTTGCTTTTGGTTGTGGTAACACGTAACTTTTCTGTGCCGCCTCTGGAAAAACGAGCTGATGATAAAATATATTGCACGCTTTCACAAACACATTTTATAATGAAAGCTACAATAAATTTTGGCTGTATTTGAAATAGTTAGTTAGTAGCAAAGGACGTCCGCCGATGTGTAAGACGGTCTCTTTTCGTAGGAACAAGAGTATAATGCGACAAGAATAGATTATGAGGTTATTATTATGTACACATAACGTTTTGCAGAGAGCGAAAGAGAGAGAGCGAACAGAAATAAAGTCACCGCGGGAAGAGGGGCGCGGCGTCGCGACGGAGACGCATCCAAAGCAACGGCGGCGACGCCTCAAACTTTGACCGGGGCCGCTGCGAGCGCCCGCGTTCTTCGTCGCGTTCAAACTTTGCCCTCGCCCAATACTCTGAACGCAGTTTAACTTTCTTTCCATCAATAACTATGAACACCTACATCAGACTCAACACCGATATCTTTTAATCTGTAGTTTTCCAAGACGTCGCGCGGTTTGGGATAAAGTTTATATTGACAGATATTTTTTAAAATGTATCGTTGGCAACAAAAGTGCCCAGCCAGTGCCGTGATTATTGTTTTAGTGAGTCCCGTTTTAGGTGACTTAAGTGGATGTGATATCGTTGTAGGAAGCTTTACGTGGTCACATATGCCACTGAAATCTATATTTTGTTAGAATTTTTATACATTATACAATGTTGTTAAAAATATATTGCTTTAACAGTATAATACCGGCTAGAAAATTGAAGTTGATAAACATTTTTTCCACTGTGAGCGAAATAACACCAAACTTTTAATAAATTGTTAACAAAGAAT
This sequence comes from Himalopsyche japonica, assembly GCA_028555115.1. Taxonomy (NCBI): domain Eukaryota; kingdom Metazoa; phylum Arthropoda; class Insecta; order Trichoptera; family Rhyacophilidae; genus Himalopsyche; species Himalopsyche japonica. The sequence goes on from JAHFWJ010000810.1 coordinate 737,401, forward strand.
TTGCAATTAAAAAGAATAAATATTTGCAAGAAAATTTGTTAAAAATAGTTTCTACCTAAAAACGAATGAACAGATAAAAGATAAACAAGCCTCATCTAGCCAAATTTATATATATATTAAATGTATACGGTAGAATTCTAAATATTTTACATTTGTCGTGCCAGGATGAACAAGTGATATTACGTTCTGTACATTTTCCACTCTAAAAATTTGAATGTGGCATAAACATGTCACATTGCTCATTTAATTTGTTTTTGGCAGCGATCTGATCTCGTACAGTTTGAGCGTGTCGCAATCACAAAAACGTTGTATTCTAATTTCAGAAACAAAAGACTGCAAACTTCCGGAATACGTCAATATATAAAAGAAAATAAAATCACGTACTATTTCTTATAATATGGAAAAAAGCTCTTCAAACCACGATGAATGTGAACGGCCGCGTTCGTCAGGGGAAAAATCGCCGGAAACCGCGGCTGAGGTTCCCGGCGAGGCTGTCCCCTTGCACAGGCGTCGGTTTGATGCCAAACGAGCTGAATTTCCACGAGAACTGGAGCACCTTCCGTCCGCAGTCCCTGCGAACCCGCGGCGCTTCTGCGAGAACGTAGCGGCCGGACGTCGCCCGCCGCCTCTTGGCCCCCTCTACGAGCGGTCAGCGTCCACGGCTACGGCGGTATTGGTCGCCGAGGACGCCTTCGATCATCTGGATCGACTGTGCAGGTTGATGGATCAACTCCTCGCCTTGAAAGAGAGAAATTCTGGATTGCAGAGGAGAGCGCGAGATCTAGAGCACCTTAAAAACTTAAAAGAGATGCACGACGTTATCGAGAGAGAGATGCGTCGCGCTAAGACCGCGGATGCCGGCGTACCGTTCGGAGACGGAGCCACCAGAATGGACCTCGACGAAGAGTACGAGTGTGCCGAAGCTTTGCTGGACGGCATGCTGGCGGCGGGACGAAACGCCAGCCTGAAGAGAGCCAAATGGAAGGGCTCCTCCGCGCCCAGATACGGAAGGCTCGACGGGAAACGAAGAAGCCGGTCGACGGGCGGCGAGGACCCGGACTCCCGACCGCCGTCCGTGGCCGACGGATCCGGTCGTCTTCTCCCTCCTCGCCACAGGAGTAGGAGGGCTTCCGACGTGAAAGTACCCGGGGATGAGTCGAAAATATCGAAATGGACCCGCGTGAAGGCTGCATTTAAATGGGAAAAGGCTCATGCGGGCGTGGCCATGGAGACCGATGGTGCCATATCCCTATCAGCTCCCCTCGCCGTTGCGATGGACTCGCTATCTTCTGCGTCGTCGGCGGAAGACATCCACGAAGGCGATTGTCAAATGCGTGAGTAAAGATCCTTTACATTTACACATACAAAAAAAACGTCTTTTTAATTTATATTTAATAAAATACTGTCATAAGATATAGTAGATTAAACACGTTGAAAAAATAGCAATTTATTTTAGTTCTACATTTTTTTTATAAGGTAAAATTGATAGCTATTTCGGCTCACGCTATCGTCAGAATTATGCTTAAACGAACATTTACTTATCTATATATAGCTGTGTAGAAAAGGTACACAATGCACCTTCTCTCCTATTTTAACGACCTAGCTTATTTCCTGCTAGCAATAAAACTTCAAATTTTTAAAATTGTTAATGAAACTAAAAGGCGGCTATATTAATAAGCTTACATATGGCACGGAAATGGTGTATTACGGAAACAAAACAGCCCCCTGTAGTAGAAGCAGCAATGGTGACCGACATATATTAGTTTGTTCGTTAGGAATATTTTGTGATACTTGTGTTCGTTTAAGCATAGTTCTGACGATGGCGTGAGCCGAAATAGCTATCAACTATATCTTTAAAAAATTGAAGAACCATAATACATTGCTATTGTTTAAACCGTGTTATAATGGAGTTCTACAAAGTAAATGCCAATTCAATCAATATAATAAATTTATTAGGGAAATGTAATATATTTCACAATAACAAATCCGTAATAAAAAATCGTCATTTGTAAATATGAGATTTTAATAATAATAAATGTTGTATTCTCAACCATTTTAATTTAGATTACTGAATCGGATTCGCTCATATAATTGTCCAATCGATCTATTTGATATGAACGATTTATATTCAATGTATTTATCATCAAAGATTGTTTGAACGCGTAAAGAAAATGTTATAAACTAGAATAAGGATCTGCATAATCCATAAAAAATCCAAATTTTTATTTTTCTTCTTTCGGATCGCAATTTTGATATTATTCAGAACTCAATTGGGAATTGGAAAAGTTTTCCAAGAGTATCAACAACAGCGAAGTATAGGTCACAGTGTATTGAAACCGGCTGAAAGTTTACAGACATTCGGTAGTAAGTGACTTTCAGTATTCATTTTATTAGATTTAGTTAAAAAATAAATCAAAGTGAACATGCATTTTAGGTACTGAGAAGATGCCAACTTTTTACGTGAAACAAAATTTTCTACACACTTATTGATGGAAAGGCGTGATATTTTAAACTATAAAAACACATTTTTTAGTACTTATTTCCACAATATATTTTTTGATCAGGACCGGTTTTGCTCATCGCGAGTATTATCGACTGATAGAATACAATTTTGTTATAGAATGCGCGAAGATGCCGAAAGGCGAAACCCGTGTCGTTAATGAAAAAATATGTGGAATCGCAAACAATGTAGAATTTTTTTGGAAATTGATTATTAATATAAAATTAACATTGATAATTTTGTGATACACTTTTCAATACTGAATCTGCCAATTTTTACTGAACGTATATTATTCTATCAATTTAATAAAAGTAGATTTATTTATTATCTCTAACAATAAAAAGCATTTTATATTTTTGTATAGTAATATATTGTTTGAGATCGTATATAAGTACGATCTGTCATCGCCTATGAAAAATATCACAAAATATGGTAAAAATTATAATAAAAACAATAGTATGTTTTATTTTAGTTTAAGGTAAAGAGAACATGAAGAATCAACGGGAATAACTGAATACTCATTGTAAAATATTTAGACCTCATCACACAAAAATAATTTCTTTCGAATTTATTCTGTACACTCGTCGCGTGTGACTGAGTCAAGTTCATCATTCTAAATTTCAATTACCTATTTATATTACATATATTCGTTCTTCGTACCGATCCACTTTACTCTTTGACCGTTTTTTTATATTTTATTAAATGACTCATAACAACGTTTCGTTTTGACTTGTAAACGTTTATTATGCAGCGACAAAAAAGCATAACTAAAAAAGCACGGAACCGGATATGTTGACAAAACTCTGTCGTTGAGTTAACTGTCAGTTATTGGTGGAAAAGAATTATTTTAAAGTAATATTGTAGAAAAAAATGTTTATAGATCGACCACGTTACTAATGCGCGTGGAAACGTAGCGCTGTGTGCATTTCCGGTCTGACACAAAAGTTGCTAGTGTTCGAAAATTTTAAATTCCCACTATTCCATAAATTCTTTTACATAAAAATATTTATCTACAATAAGTTTCAATGTTTATAAATATCGTGGCTTCTTTCTTGTCATTTTTGCGGTCAGTTCATTCGCTTTATCCAGTGCTTTCAAATTTAGTTTCATCATCCGCCGCATTTCCGGGCGCACTATAGTAGCGGTCGGTCAATAGTTATAAATGCACAGTGTTATAATATATTATTCAGATAAAAATCGAGTTCGTTCGTCGCGAGCATTATCAAGTGATGTAATACAAATTAAAAAAATGGCTGTTTATAGACAGTTTGAGTAAACTATTATCATATATAAAAAATTAATGGTTCAAAAACTAAGAAATTAATTTAGAGGTAGTAATGGAAAATATATCTAAATGAAATAAAATAGCTTACAAAACAAATGCTTAAAGTGATAAAGGACTTCTTTGTAAACACATTTACCCGAACAAAATACAAGATTAGTTTTATTGCTAGCAAGAAACAAGCTAGCTCGTTGAAACAGGAGAAAGGATGTATTGTGTGCCTTTTCTGCACATCTACATATAGATAAGTAAATGTTCGTTTAAGCATAGTTCTGACGATGGCGTCACCCAAAATAGCTATCAACTATAACATAAAAAAAATATTTTGTAGAACTAAAATACATTGCTATTTTTTTCACCGTGTTATAATGCTGTTCTACCAAATGAATGCCAATTCAATCCACATATCCAAGAATACATTTTTTTCGCGATAAATAACTTCAGAAACACGCACAAATGGTGAAGCATTAAAATTTTAAATTCAGGCGTGCGGTAATAATTAGAAAAACGCATTAACGGTTTCACAATATAAACTTTTTACGAGTGAATTATTTTATAGGACGGTAAGATAAATTTATTTGTGATTTTTTATGATGTTTAAAATTTTGTTGAAACCCACATTATTTGATGTTTATCTCGGTGCATGGTGGGATCATTTTATAATCATTTAAAATTTATGGCAATTATTGTTGACTTATACGAGAAGATATCTTCCTTTATCGGGCTATTATTTTTGTATAACAAGAGAAGGAGAGTGGCTTAAAAGTTAATAAAAAAAAACAAGACTGATACGTTTTACCAATACATCTATCATCGATAAAAAAAAATTTTTTTACTCGAATTGGGAAGAAAATTTGGTAATCATTTTGTACAAAATGACTCAAATGTTAAACGGGCCGTTCGATTCCAACGTGATATTAATCAATGCTTGGCTCAATATGATGAGGTACATAAAGATCTAACAATAAATTTGAAGCAAATGTTAATAACGGATTTTATTACCAAATCTAGAGGTGTAAATGTTTCTACTTCAAACATTAAATTGGCACAAATTATTTCGAGTTATGAAAGTGACTTTGAACCAGTCACGAAGAAGAGATTGACAGTGATGTGTGACAGTGATGAATGATAAAAACTCCACCAACCGTTCAAATAACTTTTTTATGAATCTTTTGGAATTCATTTTTTTTCCTCTACGTATTTTTTATGTATATTAAATTAATAAAATAATATAACAAGAGAATTGTACGTGTTGCGTTCAACAATTTCATAGTAAATATGTCTACGCGTTATGTTTAGACTAGCAAATTTTTCAGAAATTGGTCTAATCTGAAAATATTAAATTGTAAAAATAGTTCTTAAAATTGTGTTAGTATTATTTAATTAGAATCTTGAACTAACAATCTGTAAAGGTTATAAGAAACCCACTTTGAATTTAGGCTTACTAATATCACATTTCAGGCAGAAAACTTAAGAAATTCAATATATAATATTTTGCCCTAGTTCCAATCGAATCGAACGCTTGACTGACTTTATCGGAAGTAAGACTGACTTGAGTTACATTTCTCATATCTATGATTTTTGCTTTATTATAGTTGGCCTAGTGTCGTAAAACATCGCATTTATAAGTGTAATGAAAATAGATCTAATCGGTGTTTTTAACACGACATAAGGCAAAAAATAATACGGTGAAAATTTAATATATATATATACATTAAAAAGCAATATATTTTAGTTCTACAAAATTTTATAAGATATAGTTGATAGCTATTTCGGCTCACTCCATCGTCAGATCTATGTTTGAACTTACAATACTTATCTATATATAGTTGTGTAGAAAAGGTACACAATACATCTTCTCTTTTGTTTTAACAACCTAGCTTATATCGTGCTAACAATAAAACCAAAATTTAAAATAAACTAAACAGGCAGCACTTTCGGTAAGCTTATATACTTCCCGGATATGATTTTGTACAGAAATGCATTAACCTTTCGCAATGATCTGAAAAGCGGCAAAAGACTTTTATTTGTCTGTTTCGTGTGACAATTGATATCTGTTGATTTCCAGCTGTTCCAAAGCCGCCATCTTGCGACCTTTATAACAAAGATGTAAACACGTAGGCGCTGAAAAAAATAATCCTAACGACAGTATTTTAATAGGAATGAAAAATTTGCAATCGAGTATTCATCCGTCAAACGGAGACGTTTGTACTATCGCGCGAGTAGTTTCCGCGTTTTGACAGAAGACCGGAAGGAGCGAGAGAGCGCCGGCAGATGTCGCCGTCTATTTCTGTAGACTTTCAAAAATAGAACGCGGTTATTTTTGACCGGCCACCGGTCAACGGAGACCATACCGCCGACGAATTTTAAACTACATTAAAATTCACAAATATGAAGCATAATTGTTGTTTGCTCTTGGCAGCCGCTGTATTATATTTACAACGGTAAATTAAGTTGTAGTGATTAATTCATAATGCATTTTTTAATCATATACTGATAAAAAAAACTATGTTGTTTTCAATTGGTTTGTAATTTAAAGAGGTAAAATTTGTCGGCATTTTCATGCTTGTTTTATAAGATAAATTTGTATTTACACATACAAACATGTATATATTTCATTTTATGATAAGTTTTACACACTTTTAAATTGATTTTTTTTACACAGTCTCTCAAAAGGTTGCCGACCACTGTATTATAGTATTAAAGAAATCAACAATCAGTATGCATCAACTTCGTCATGCAGTACATAAATGAATTGAGACATATGCTATGTGAAATACCTAATTATGCGTTAGTGACAAAACACGTGGAATCGTACAAAGTTGTAACAATTCAAACTTGATGTTAAAATTCCATCAAGCACCTTCAGTCGATATCATAAATTATAACTATAATAAATATTATATTTATATATATATATATGTTATTTTAAAAAATATATTCTGGAAATAAGTATTAAAAATGTGTGTTTTTATTAATTAGAAAAACAATGTGTATTATATGTTTGTTTCCTTGCAAATCCAAATGATTACATTTTTTTTTCATTCAAAAAATTATTTTTTCAATAAAAAATATACAAGATTACGGTGAATAGCATGCCTCTCCGTCAAGAAGTGACAGTTAACACCTTAAAAGCTTATTTGAATTGTTAAAAACTTTGTATGATTCTACATGATCTGTCACTAACGACCCGGGTTTCGCCTTTCGGCATCTTCAGGTATCCTATCACACGGATGCAACTGAAAATCATGATATATAATACATAAATCGTCGGTAAAAAGTTTCACCGATGAGAGCGGTAGCAGTATATATTATATATATATATATTCTCGATAGTATTTGGAATGTATCTGTCATAAAAAAGAGAATTTGATGTATACCTATAAAAAGTTCAACTGCCAGTGCGCTGTTACGAGCATTGCCACCGCTAAGTTTATAATACTCGGGAATTAAGGTTGATTAGTTTAATTTTTTTAATGGACGGCGCTGAATGAAGATGATTGCGATATTTGGCAGACGATTTTTCTGGCCAGCCTCCAAAATTCATTCGTATGGCCGATTATTTTCCGCTGCAAATAAATCGTTTAAATTTTTGGCACCGTCGTTGCCACACTCGCACAAATTGTTTTTAATCCTTGTTAACTAGAAATTAGCACAATTTTAATCTTTATATGGCTTCATTAACTTTAAAGACATGTTTTAAAATATTCTTATTCATTTTTCATAATTATTCTTACACCTTAATTAAGCTTTTCGGATCAATTTCTCAACCTTACTCTTGAGATACACCAAAAAAGCACGACTAATAAACAGTAGCACCACGATTTTCCCGACTACTTCGGGATTAACCGCTTAAGCGCCGTGAAATTTTAAACTAGGTGACATTCATATACTGCGATTTTTTTTTATTTAAAAAAAAACTTATCGAAGATATGAATAATACTATGGTTTTAATAATAAATTGACATATATTATTTGAATTTTTAATATGAAAGATTCTAAGCTTATTGATATAGCCGCCTTTTCAGTTTCATTTACAATTTTTAGTTTTATTGCGAGCAAGAAACAAGCTAGGTCGTTAAAACAGGAGAGAAGATATGTATTGTGTACCTCTTATACACAGCTATATATAGATAAGCAAATGTTTGTTTAAGCATAGTTATGACGATGGCGTAAACCGAAACAGCTATCAATTGTATCACAAAAAAAAAATTGTAGAACTAAAATTCATTCCTATTTTTTTCACCGTGACATATTATGAACTCTGAAAAATCACTTCTGACTGACTTATGAAGCTATCGTCGTGATGCAAAACTTTGTCCCTCTTATAATGCTTCTTGAAATTTGGCATTGCAATGAAAAGCCAAAGTGTTATTAGCCTCACACGTTTCAAGCTTATAATAAAGTTGACAGAAAGTATTTTTGTGTCTGTATACTCGAAAAAATGTGTTATTTGGTCGTATCAAATCGAAATTAAATAGAATTTGTCAAAGCTACTCTTATTGAAGGTAAACGTGGTTTTATCTAAATGTGAAAAAATAACAATGTATTTTAGTTCTGTAAAATATACAAGGCAACTTGTTATTTGGTCAGCATTTCATTCGATTTTGTGTCAGTAAATATTAAAGAAATGGTCAGTAAAAATAATAAATGGTCGGTAACTTTTTGTAAAATGGTCAGTAGATATCTATAAGCGGTCAGTAATTGAAAGTGGTGGGACCAATTGATTAATTTCATGATTTTCCTTCGATGGATGTTACTGTGCGAGCAAAGGTAACACATAATAGTTTCAAAGTGTGTATCTTTGCAAGAAACGGTAAAAAGCCATTTAAAAATACTTACCGTTAAAGTATTTACCTAAAATACCGTTTTGAATAAATTACTAGCTGTTTAAATAAGTTACTGACCGTTTAATTTAATAACTGACCACATTCATACTGACCCAGTGGATACTGACCATTTATTTAGTTTACTGATTGGTTATATAATTACATACTGACCCATTTAATACAGGCTAATTTATGATATATATATTTGATATATATTTCGGCTCACGCCTTCATCAGAACTATGAATATGGTTGATATCTTATAAATTTTGTAGAACTAAAATAAGCTAGTATTTTTTACCGTGTTAAATAGCTTTGTTCAGGCATACTTGTATGGAATACTTTGAAAACTCGAAGAGAAATATAACTGGCCATATAACATATTTCTCTCGACTTATAAGAAGCCAAAATGAGACGTCCGCCATTATATATTATATACAACCAACATTATTAACTGAAAGTGTTTTGAGGAATTGTGGACACGATTTTTTGTTCATTCCAATGCGCAGAACCAGCTTACCAATGGAGATGCCACCGGGAAGGAGTAAAATGATGTTCAGCAGTCAAGTAGCTCGAGTGGATATACTTCTACTTGTATCTATCGGAGCTATATATAGATAAGCAAATGTTCGTTTAAGCATAGTTGTGACGATGACATGAGCCGAAATAGCTATCAACTATATCTTAAAAAAATAATTTTGTAGAACGAAAATTTTTGTCACTGTGGTAAATTATTGATTTGTTGTCAAAAATATCTATCTATAGATTTTGTATGTTTGACATACAAAATCTTTTCGTCTAAAGCGAAATTTTGTCTCACATAAAATAATACTTTTTAAAAAAATTAAATTGATTTTTTATTGGATCTCAGTGTTATTCCGTGATATTCGATATTTTTAGTTAAGCGTTTTCGACTTAAAAGTAATTGCTAAATTGAGAAGTAGCGTAGCATTCCTTATTTTCATTGACCTTGAATACCTATTAAATATATTGACTTGCAATCGATTTTTTAAATATGAAAATTAAAAAAGCTAGATAAGCGAATATGATATGATCACAAAAACTTCAAAATATTATACTTTTGAGTTGAATGGTATATTTTATTTTTTCAATAATAATACAGAAAGTACTGTGAACCTCGATTATCCTGACTAATTGGGGATAAATATAGTCCGGATAAGGAAATATCTGGATAATCGAAAAAGTCATAGTTGACAGGAAAAGTCCATTATATTCAGTACGAACAATTTTTATTTGTTTAGATTAACAAATAGCTCTAATGCAAAATTACTTTTAAATTTGAATTGTTACAACTTTGTACGATTCCACATGTTTTGTCACTAACGAGCCGGGTTTCGCCTTTCGGTATCTTCAGGCATTCTGTCACATGGATGCAACATACTAATAATTAACACAATTGCGTGTGACAATTTTCATTAATGATCTTGTTGATGAGTCATTCTTGAAAGGGTTTTACAACGAATGATCAACTAACAATAAAATATAAATGGGTTTTTTTTTATATAGAGATACTTATTTCAATCTGGCATGTAACGATCAAACATCTAGTGATGAAATATAAGAATTTACGTCGTAAAATTGTCGATTCATTGAACCGATTTCACGTAAAGGATACAACATGGGGGAGTTGGGAAGATTGAGTTGATCATTGAGAATGAAGTTTGAATTTAATAACGGGCCTCTATTAACTTCTAAAATCTCCTGACAAAACAGTTTATGATCCCCAGTGTTATGATGTAACAATTGAATCCTTTCATCCGCGTCAAATGAATGTCCCTCCGACAGCAGGTGGTTAGCAAACGTAGAAGTATCCTTGCTTAATCAAAGCCTTATTATTGAACCAGTGGTAAATTTGTCATGCAATCGGCACGCCCAACGCGCGGAGCCCAAAGAGATATGTTATCATTGAAGAGTTTAAAAGTTTTGTATAAAGTATTTACAAGCAAAGAATATACAATCGGTCTGAAATAAAGTATCATTTAAAAATAAGTTGTAGCCACCAGTTCGAGTGCAACAGCGTAGTGATCTTCACAATTACGCCGAATAATATAAAAATCACAGGTTGTTTATTTGTTTAATTCGTTCAAAGTTTGCGCCGGTCGGTTTTCTCGATTCCTTTTAATTTGGTAAATATTTATATAAGAATTATTCACGATGAAATGATTAAAATAATTTCTCGCTTTGTTTGTTTTCAGATGAAAACCCGAGGCGGAGTAGATCGCTGGACAGCTCCGTCATTTTGGACTCGATTTCTGGACAAAATCCCGTCGTGAGTTATTTTTTTTCCACATTTACGCGGATACTGGGATACAGTATAAGAAAGTGTATCAATAATGTTAGTACAAAAAACAATAAAAGACTTCGAACACGGTGAAACAATACCAATATATTTTAGTTTTACAATTTTTTTTATAAGGTATAATTGATAGCAAATTCGGCTCACGCCATCGTTAGAACTATGCTGAAACGAACATTTGCTTATCTGTATATAGCTGTGTAGAAAAGGTACACAATACATCTTCTCTCCTGTTTTAACGACATAGTTTATTTCCTGCTAGCAATAAAACTATACATTTTATAAATTGTAAATTAAACTTAAAAGGCAGCTATATCAATACACTTACATATTGCACGGAAATGGTTTATTGGATGGGGATGGTTTATTACGGAAAAACCCGTTCCAATGGCTTGAGCAATGGCGACCGATATATATCAGTTTGTTCGTTAAGAATTGCTTGTGATAATTGTGTTCGTTCAAGCATTGTTCTGACGATAGCGTGAGCCGAAATAGCTATACGTTATAAAAAAATTGTAGAACTAAAATACATTGCTATTTTTTCACCGTGTCATAATGGAGTTCTACCAAGTAAACGCCAATTCAATCAAAAAAAGGCATCAAAATAATGTTATTAAAAAAAGCAATCCTAAGACTTATCGAAAAAAACAATAAAATGTCACAATTTAATATTAACCGTGCAACGTATGTATTACTCAGTATACTGTTATGTAACTATTCGTAAATCATAAAATAATCAATTCGCTTATATGATAAATGGAGAGAGTAGTATTAAATGGGTCTTCAAGTAGGAGAAACTTAGTACTTATTTCCACAATATATTTTTGATCACAACCGGTTTCATTCATCGCGAGCATTATCAACTGATAGAATACAAAAAATCCTACTCCTTACTTCCTTAATGAGTTTGTTACGATTGTTCAGAGCCCCTAATGGATTATTGATTTACCTTAATTTTATCTGAAATTTTTAACGAATTAAAAGTATTTTCTTTTTTTTTGATTTTTAGGAAGAAGAAGCATCGAGTCCTTCAATTAATAAGATGCACAAAACGCCTTGGGGCAAAATGAAAGACATCATTCAGACGCGAAAAGAGTCTGTGAGAAAGAAACAGAACCGGAACAGCATGAAATCTTCGGGGGAGGTCGGAAACCATTCCCTCTCGGACGGAGGGTGCGTCTCCCGATCGGAGTCTTCGGAAGTCTTGCGCAACTCCCCCCGCCGAAAGACATCCGGCCAGGAGAAGAGCGATGCGATGTCTCCACCGCGAGATGCGTCGAGAAGAACGACGCCGACGCTCACCATCACCGTCCCTTCCTCCGAAGAGTTGGCGAAGTGTTCGCGTACCGATATCGATCGACCTCCCGAGAATGAGCCGCGCGGTGTGGACCCTCAGCGCGTTCCGCTGAGGAAACAGAAATCCCTGGATGCCTCGAAAAGGGGTAGGACCGCCGCGCCGGACTCCAGCGACGGGGATGCTGCTTCTCCGGCCGTGCGGAGACGAGACTCTAAGTGGAAAAAGGTGAAGAAAGCGTTTTTGACTTCAGCATCAGTTTCTACGCCTTCGAGTCCTTCGAGACATTCGTCGTTCTTCGCAGAACACGGTGAGTGATAAAACAAAAGTCTTTTAACACACTAATTCATATTTCACGGTGAAAAAATGTATTTTAGTGAATTAGCGAATTTTGAATCTGTTTTTTTTTTACCATTGAATGATCTTATATGTTCCTTAGCTCGAGTAGATGTACTCCTACCTGTCCGATGTGAACGGATACACATGAGCCACAGGATATTTTATAATAAAACTTAAATCAATTAATTCATATTTTCTTAATCTTTTCAATTTATGATGACCATTTCCGATTAGAAGTGTTCTTTTAAATGAACATTTTTCAAGAACGCACTGTATTTCTTTATAATGATAAGTTATTTAAGTATATACAAATATATATTATTAAGGATGGCAATATTTTCATTTTGGCCTCGAATTAGTCGAAAGAAATATGTGGCTAGATACATTTCTCTTCGATTTTTCAAACGATTAAAAGTGAGCATACCTAAAAGAAAGTCAGTTGAATAAAGCCACGGATAGTATCCGTATGCCCTCTAGTAAAGAAGTCTCAAAAATTTCTTCACAACCTTTTCCGCCATAAGAGCATATTTCAAATCTCTTGGGGCCCAAACAATAAACCAACTCTCAAGCCTACTTCGTACCAAGGTGTTGTAAATTGATATCAATGCATTGCAAAATGCATTTATTTGCTATAAAAAACCGTTTCCACTACCTTTCAATCAGTGTAGAGAATGTATTGTTTTGGAAAGGATTTTCTGGGATGTCGTACAGTAAAAAGACAATACAAACGGTTAAATTTCTTTTATTTGAAAAAATTTCAATGTGAATTAATAAATCACAGTTAAACAAAAATTTCAAATCAAAAAATTATGAAAATCATATAATTGTTCCGGTCAGAGGCTTTGTATCGGATGGCAATTGTGTCGGATTAAAAGCTTTTTGCTCATAAGCTTCCTTTTAGACACTCTTGCACTATTTTTTTAACCTCTTGACCTCCGTGTTCAACTGCAACGGTGGCGCACTTCTTGACTTGAGCGCCGATCTTCTCTAGTTCGGGACGAATCTTTGAAACAGCGTGTTGGAAACCTTCGAATAGTTTCTTTAACTCTTCGCCTACCTTGGCTCCCTATAAAAAAGTATTTACAAAGACTATTTTCCAATTATCAATTCAAGGAGAAATCCCATTTCTTGTAATGGATTTTAGAGAATTAATAAAGATTTTCCAACAGAATTAGTGAAAAGTGAATTGCTCTGACTGTGCTATATACGCAATTGTTAAATAAATAAAAGATAATGTAAGATCATTGATTGATTTGTCATTCACTTGCTCCGCTGTAATAGGGTAAAACTTTAGAAAAAGAAAATATTTTTGTTTTACAAGAGTTTTTAATGCTGTTGATAACTTTTTTGACGTCACGCCATAGTTCGAGCTAGCTTTAAACTAAATTAAGTTTAAATACACATACTGTTTTTTAATAGTAGACAATATTTACTTCTTAAACGGGTAATTTAATGTATCGGATTACGGATTACTCCGTCACGTCCATTGGAAATATAGCAGTGACGAGATATCTCGTCAAGCCCATGGTTAACACTTGATTCATTTTGGTACAGTGTGCGTGCTTTTATTACGTCACACATACATTACAATTATAAAACATTTTATTTGTGGGACACATACAACTACGTTTTTGCATATGAATTAGCAAAATTACACGTTACCTTAGTAAATTCAATTTGTCTGCAAACATTGTGTTAATCAATAAAAACAATTACAGTAGAACTTCGATTATCTATACTATATTCGAGACATATAAGTTGTCCTGAATTGCACTCTTCTTGACTCTCAAACCACTTCATGGCGACATCTAAACACTGAAAAGTTTCAGAATGTGTAAGACCAATGTCTCCCCTCTCACAAATATCTTCTTCGCCTTCTTGATCTTGTTCGTCTGAGGTAGATATTTCTTTAATTATTTCCTCATCATTCAAAATTTGGAATCCAGGATCGTTTGAATAAATATTTAAGTCAGGATCAATTAGAAACAAACGTTCAATGAATATCGAATTTTAACGAATACTGACCCATATTTTACATATGACTTGTTGGGACAATTGCATAAAAAACAATTGCAACGATCAAAATGTTAAGATTATATTTCACCCCGTTCGTAAATATTGGACGCCATTCGCCACGTGAATATCAGCAAATTTTAAATAATTTTGTTTGTTTTCACCATTCCATAAAATCGAAAATTCCGGATAATTGAGGTTCTACTGTACTTCATTTTTCATTAATATTACCTCAAACTTTATGTATGTTCAACGACAAATTAAATCTAACGAATTCAAATTTTTATTGCCCGAAAATATTAATGTGGAATAAATACCTTGATGTACAAACAGTTCAGAATGGCTGGCGGTTGATCTGGATTTTCCTTTGAGCATTCAATGAAAATAGCTTTAGCTTCTTCAATCTTTTGTTTTATCTAGAATCAAAGTTAGGTTATGAATAGTCAAGCTTCGGATGCGTACGGCATTGAACAGGTTAATGATGTATTAAAATGCATTAACCTACATCAGTGATCGCCAACCGGTCGGTCGCGAGCTACCGGTAGCTCGCCGAGTTTTTTTCGGTAGCTCGCGTAGGATACTTTATCATATTTATAAATTTCCCTTTAAATTAAATTTTATTATTTAACTCTGAAAATAAAAAATGATTCGAGCTAAATTTTAACAAAATGTTTGAAATGTTGCCCTTGTAATATTGTTTTTTGTCATAAAAATTTGTGCGTACAACGAAGTAAAATAGAGAAGCGGTCATAGATGTATTGCGATTGATGTGAACTGCACTATTGTTTATTAATTAAAGTACGCATTATATATTTTATTGAAAATCTGATGTTCCAATTTATTTTAAGTAATATAAAATATATTAATATTTGTTATGTAAGGTACGATAAAGGACGATGATAAAAATTTACAAAGAAGGAATACATATAGGTAGCTCACCAAACAATTTTAATTTTTGAAAGTAGCTCACACCCTTATTGAGTTTGGAGATCACTGTTTTTGATTATAAATTGACGCTGTTTATTCATTTATAAAATAACTTAATGATTTTCTCAAAAAAAAAAAGATTAACAAGTCATAAAAATGTGGCCATTTTTTTAAAATATAATAACTTTTTTTTATTTTCGTGATTTGAAATTTCGACTTTTTTATCATTTTTGAATTAATGTATACTTGGTAAAACTCTATTGTAATTTGTCGAAAATAACTAAGCATTTCGATCTACAATTTTTTGCGAATGGTTGTTGAAAGCTATTTATTTTCTTCACCATCGTCATAATAAAAATAAATTTTTGCTTAGCTGAATAGAAAATATTTCGTCTCACTTTCATTCTATCACTAAAATTATGCATTATTTAAATATTGAATATGTAATAATCTAGTGTTGTTTTAATAAATTATAAAAAACCAAAGTAGCGATATTTAGCCTTAAAATTAAGGACTTATTTTGTGTGATTGAGTTTAAAGACGATTTGCAAACCGAAAGCTAGCTTTATTATCATTTAGACTGGATTTAAAGAGAACATACGGTCACTTCAATAAAATTTCCCGGTTGGTGCGGGAAAAATTAACAGAAGCTCTTTATTACCGTTCGTTGTTTGTAAATATATACATATATATTTAAAATTATAAGAAAAAATGGACGCCAAACCATTTTCACGATGACATAGCAACCCTCAGTTTGTAACGGATTATCAACCAGACGTAACAGTCCAAAATTGTAGCAATACCCATACCTGGTCTCTCATGCCTTCGAGCTTGGTCCTGATAGCTTCCACCTGTTTACTGCCAGCTTCGACACATTTTTGAATTGCCTGCTTAACTTCCGCAATGACGGCTCCCACTTTTACGTGTTCTTTGATCAAACACTCCAAAGTCTGCAGAAAAATATTAAAAAGTTGTAGATAAAATCTCATCAATATGAAATTCAAATTGATATTTATTTTATTCCACTTGGTGAAAGACTAAATATGACACATGTTTTGCGGCTTTAACGTTTCAGTACCGCGAGTACATATGTGTCCTCTAGGCGAGGACGATGCGAATACCGTAGGGACATATGTGTCACAGACATTTAAAAAGACCGTATAAAATATTCCAATTGGAAATATTATGTTATTTTTTCACATATTTCTAGCGATATCTATCTGTTTTCACGGAGAAAAAATTGTGTCATTCCTGTTAATAAATATGACCGAAAAATCAAATTCAATAGAAGTCTACGTAGAGATGTTGCAGGGGTGCCAGTTTCGGTGTGATCCATACAATTGAAGCGTGAATAATTATGAAGCTTAAATAATTGTGAAGTGAAATAATGCAAGTCAAAATGTATCCATTGGCTATCAGAACTGACGTAAAATAAACAGTTAGCGTTGTATATATCTAAAGTTATTAATTACAGGAAAACACTTACCCCTAGGCAAGCAGTAAATTACAGCTAAAACAAATTTAACAATATCATTCTAATAATAATTAACACAATTGCCTGTGATAATTTTCATTAACGATCTTGTTAATGAGCTACCGTTTACTCATCGCCCTGGGGTGTGTGTTTACCTGTAATTAATAACTTTGGTATAACGACGATGCTAACTGCTTATCGAGCGTCAGTTCTGTTGCATCAGTGTGATAGAATGCCTGAAGATGCCAAAACGCGAAACCCGGATCGTTAGTGACAAAACATGTGGAATCGTACAAAGTTGTAATAATTAGATTTTTTTATTACTTGTAATTAATTTGTATTTTTTACACGTTTATTTCATCAATAAAAAAATAGCAATGAAATTTGTTAAGTTGGTACTTAGATTCGAAAAAAAAGTTTTCTTATCAAAATTTCCTCACCTGATTGATATAATTTGTGTGCTTACTTTATTATCCACGTGAAAAATGTCTTGCTCGGGTCCAAACACAGTAGCATCCCAGATTGTGAGATCGTTTTTGTGAGCAGTAATTCGCTGTAAAATTTCTTCGATATCATCAGACACATTGTCATATTCTTCTAAAATTTCAGACAATGAGTTCTGAAAACCGTCGCTGGCTTCTCTCAAAAAGAAATCGGTCGATCGGGCATTACCTGTACTGATAACCTGCAAATATATTTAAGAACAAATCTGATGTTTGTTGAAAAATGGTTAACTAAATTAGTTGAACGGGAAAACTATTATCTATTATCCTGATAATATCTGGATAATTTTATTCAACACCAAAACGACTATATTAACTTTTTGAATATTCGGTATTGAAACACCTTTTAAGTGTTCAAAAAATCAAATGATAACTATTGATTTATTGATTGAATTGGCATTCACTTGGTAGAACTCCATTATAACACGGTGGAAAAAATGGGAATGTATTTAAGTTCTACAAAATTATTAAGATATAGTATATATAATGATAGCTATTTCGGCTCACGCCATCGTCAGAACTATGCTTAAAGGTACATTTGCTTATCTATATATAGCTGTGTAGAAGAGGTACACAATACATCTTCTGTCCTGTTTTAACGACCTACCTTGTTTCTTGCTCGTAATAAAACTAAAAACTTGTAAATGAAAATAAAAAGGCGGCTATATCAATAATTTTACATATGGCACGGAAATGTTCCATTATGGAAACAAAACGGCCCCCCGTAGATGGTTAAGCAATGGCGATCGACATATATTTGTTTGTTCGTTAAGAATCCTTTGTGATAGTTGATATCTATTGATTTCCAGCTGTTCTATAATCGTCATCTTGCGACCTTTATTACAAAGATGCAAACACGTAGGTGCTGAGTTTGCATTTATTGGGTTGACAACTAAGTAATTGCGGATTTTAATAGATAGCTCCAGTTGAATTTTTAGGTTTGCGACGTAGTCCAAATGTTAACACATTTTGTTGTTGGATAGTTGACAATTCAGCTGTAAATCAGTAATAATTTTTTTTTGATCGGTTGCGCAGTTTTCATTTGGCGTACGTTGAAAAATGGAAAATCAAAATGAACATTTTCGTCATATTTTGCTTTTTTATTTCCGTAAAGGGAAAAAGGCATCGCAAGCTCACAAAAAGTTATCTGCTGTTTATTGTGACGAAAATGGGTTGTTAACAACAATATCATGCCGAAAAGATCGTGGAGCAGGCCAGGTGAACCAGCTCAAACAACATCAAAAGCTGATATTCATCAAAAGAAAGTTTTGTTATCAGTTTGGTGGGATTAAAAAGGAATTGTCTACTTTGAACTCTTACCACCCAACTGAACGATCAATTCTGATGTCTTAATTGAACAACTAACGAAATTAAACAATGCAGTTGAAGAAAAGCGGCCCGAATTGACAAATCGAAAGGGTGTTGTATTCCATCATGACAATGCAAGGCCACTCGGCAAAAATTATTGGAACTTGGTTTGGATGTTTTGCCACATTCACCATATAGTCCTGAACTTGCACCATCTGATTACTTTTTGTTTCGATCTTTACAAAACTCCTTGAATGGTAAAAAGTTCAATAATGACGATGATGTCAAATCGTACTTGATTCAGTTGTTTGCTAATAAAAACCGGAAGTTTTATGAACATGGGATTATGATGCTTCCTGAAAGAAGGCAAAAGGTTATTTATCAAAATGGACAATATATTACAGAATAAAGTTATTTAGTTCCATGAAACAATTGTCTTTGATTTTCTAAAAAAAAATCCGCAATCAACTAGTTGCCAACCTGTTATATTATGTGATTCCTTTATAACGTGATTAGCGAATTGTGAATTTGTCTTTTTACTGTTGAATGATCTTACATGTTTCTTAGCTCGAGTGGATATACTTCTACCTGTCTGTCCGATATGAACGGATTATAACTTTTGATATAAAAAAACCTTCGATAACTGTTGCAATAATTTTTACTCCAAATTTTAGCGGTCGCGTTTAAAAAGCAACTTTCATAATAAATGCAGAGCATTAACTCGTGCATATAGAAACGCGTAGTCAATAAAATGTATACCGATACGCAAAAAACTATTCCTGAAATCAATAAATAAATCTCACCTGCAATAGACATGTCAACACCGCAACCAAAAATATCTTCCCGCGAGTCATGTTAGTTGACGAACGTATCTTAAAATTACTACTGAGAGATGAAACACAATCGATTGTCGATTACAACCGACGACTGCAGTTTGATTTAGAAACTCCTATCTTTTTATAGTATAGGTGCTGATAATGCATACATACACAGCGTGATGATTTCTTATACATTGAAAAAAAATCTTAGATAACGTACTTAAGTTGCAATTATAACATACCACTTTTGATAGTAAAGATATAAATTAATCGTCATTGGCTTCATATTGATGCAACTTTATTATTGATAGGAATAGAAAAAAATAATTCCGCCTGTTTAGTTTGTTTTAAATTAAAATTTTATTATTTAAATTAAAGGTTGTTCAAACAGAAGAGAAGATGTATTGTGTGCCTACACAATAATATATAAATAAGTAAATGTACGTTTAAACATAGTTCTGACGATGGCGTTAGTCAAAATAGCTAACTATACCTTTAAAATTTTGTAGAACTAAAATACATTGATATTTTTTTTCACCGCGTTGTAATGAAGTTCCACCAAGTAAATGCCAATTCAAACAATAAAAAGAATGTGAAAGTTTATGAAATATTTTTTTTCATTGAAATTCGTATCCATTGTATTATATTATAACCACTTTAGGTATTTTTAACGTGTCTGCAAAAGTATTTTTTTTAACCTTGTGACTGCTAACGTTTCAACGATTGAGAAAGTATATGGTAGTTAGTTAATACCCACATGTACTAAAATGTTGGAATTATAAAAACATTCGTAAGTAAGTTGATTTTTGTAATGAAATATAGTCTTTTTTGAATCGTTACAACTTTGTACAATTCCACATGTCTAATCATTAATTTAAAATTAATTTAATTTTTTTTAAATCCGATCTTATGCAGGAACACCTTTTTGAGGCAATTTCATTGTTAGAATATCTATATGTTGAAGCGTTTTCAATTTATTTGAGTTAACAGATGTCACTAGGGTAATAATAAAATTTCATGTGAGAACCACTGGTCTGGGCATAAAAAATAGAAAAATGTTTACTTTTGTCCCCTACTTTGAAAAAAGATGAAATGGCGGATAGGTTATACAAATACCTTTCAACCAAGAAAGGACAGCATAAACCTAAACTCATTCCCTGCTGAGCATTTTAAAGGATATTCTAACACCTAGACTTCAAAAATTTACTGAATAATATTGGTTTGAAAATATCTTATTGAGTTTGTCAGGACAAATCAAGCAATGCATTAACTCAAAAATTAGCGAGTACAAAGGTTTTAACAGGTTTTATCAACACAGAAAAATCAGCCGTCTCAACAGTTGAGACGTAAGCAGTCTGAGGGTTAAAAGTAATGCTTAAAATATTTAAAAATATTAATGAATTGATATATAACATTTGCTCTGTCATATTATAGTTTTTTTCGTGAAAAAAAAATACGTCTCTCCGCCATATAAAAATGTCGGACGATAACAATAAAGAATTATAATTTTTGCTTTTTATAATAGATGACATTGGTTTACATCTCACCCGGAAGAAGGGGTAATCATAAACACTTTATACAACAATAGATAATATCTTAGATTTACTTTATTACGTATTTATTATTGAATTATTTAAGATGTTTATTTTGCACTCGACGTACTCTTAAAATCATATCATTCCCGGTATTTTCTATTGACTATATCTTCATTTTTTATCGGCATATTATTGACTCACGTATATAATTAACACTATTGCTAAACACGGTGAAAAAATAGCAATGTATTTTAGTTCTACAATTTTTTTCTTCTTTAAAATATACATAATAGCTTTAGCTATTTCAGATCATGCCATCGTCAAAACTACGCTTAAACGAAAGTTTTAGTCGTTTGAAAAGAATTGCCTGGGTAGCCAATATGGCTACATAGGCAATTCTTTGATTGAATTGGCATTCCTTGATAGAACGCCATTATAGCATGGTGAAAAAATAATGTGTTTTAGATCTAAAAAAATTTAAAGATATAGTTAATAGCTATTTCGACTCACGCAATCGTCAGAATCGTACATTTACTTATCTATATGTAGTTGTGTAGAAAAGGTACACAATACATCTTCTCTACTGTTTAACTACCTAGCTTATATCGTGCTAGCAATAAAACTAAAATTCAAATTTAAAATAAACTAAACAGGCAGCACTTTCAATAAGCTTACATACTGGCCGGAAATGATTTATTACAGAAATGCATTAGCCTTTTGCAATGGTCTGAGGAGCGGTGAAAGACTTATATTTGCCTCAATTCCTTTCTTCGAAAAAACACGACTTTGTTATGATACAGCACATATAGCTGAATATGATAATATATTGTCACTTTATAAAAATTTCAGAAGGTGACGAAATCGCGGACGGCGATCGACCGTCGGAAGCCGCAGACATAGCGGCGGAGATCCGCAGGGACTATGCCGTCCTCCGGAGTCGGCTCGGACGAGAGCTAAGTGATAGGGCGTCGGCCCATCCAGGCGGAAGGGCCGGAGAATGGACCCAGACCTCGGGTAGGCTCGATTGCATTTAGTCACAAAAGTAATCAATATTTCACATTTGTTGGTGAACTGAAATAGGATAAAAAAACAGGAAATATTCAAAACACTATCACCCCCGGCCAAAATTTGGCAAACCTAGGTGTTTTTCGTAAGTGTTTACTAAAAGTGTTATAACTATGGTAATATTGGATAAAATCAAATGAAACTTTCTGAGATATGCCAGCAGGTACATGTATGGCGGTACCCAGCACGCCGCGAATTTCAGTTGTTCCGACGACAAAGCTCTCTTTAATTTACGTTTAAAGTGGTAAAAACAAATTTTGTTTCAATTCCAAGTATGCAACGATATTCTCAATAGATGTCACTATGTGTTCAATATATTTGTACATTTTAAATTATTGATTTTCTTTAGTAAAAGCCCATTTAAAACGGCGCGTCTTAAGACGTAATTTTTGTATGAGCGGCGCTCCGTTCACAGAAAATTATGCGTCTTAAGACGCTTTTGGCAGTTAACCGGTTAACAACATTATGAAAATTAGCTCTAGAGTAATAAATTGTCAAAACTTCCCCACGCGAAGAGCCACACTTTAATGTGTACACATGTACCGAGTCTCACTTATTTTCTTGGTTTGCAAACACTTTGCAAGCCCTATAAGGAGTATTTTTTTTCTGTTGCCGGTATAGGGATCAAAATCTGTTTTTTTTATACTCCCAAACAATCTTTATTATGAATCTATGAATGAAAAAATTTTCTCGGAATGGACTCAGTACCACTTTTATATAGTCTCCAGGAGGGGGAATGTTGGTGTCGTGTATTGCACGCGAAACGATTGTGTTTTTAGATCGTGTAAGCCAATACTTTCATGGGCGATACAACTAATTGAATGACTGTTTTGAAATGGCTTGAGTCTTGACAATAAAAAAACCTTAAAATTCTCTGTCAAGTACTTCGTTAAATGTCACTGATTTGTCTTTTTTCGACGGGCCTGTCTATCACGTCAAAACTCGTTTCCGGGACTCGAGCGTTGAATCTTGTATCACGTTAAAACACGGTTCCGGGACTCGGTGTGTTAAGATGACTTACAGTGTATTTTATTAATCTTTCACGTAAAAATCTCAGGCGGAAGAGGAAGTTCGGGACCTTCGACTCCGGGCATCGTCGCTGCCGCGGATGACGTGAGGTTGCCAGCAGAATTCAGGCGC
Organism: Himalopsyche japonica; assembly: GCA_028555115.1. NCBI lineage: Eukaryota > Metazoa > Arthropoda > Insecta > Trichoptera > Rhyacophilidae > Himalopsyche > Himalopsyche japonica. Next base: position 760,744 of record JAHFWJ010000810.1, read on the forward strand.
AAGCTTCAGGAGAGCGATAGAACCAGAGGCGGTGTTCCTGTCCCCACCAGGGATCAGCTTTCAGAAGACTTCCGGAAGAAATTAGGTATACATCTAAATCATCGAAGATTATCGCGAGATAACTTATTTAGTTGATATTTATTTTAACACTTTACGGTCCGCACATTTCCGCTAAATAACTACACCGAAATAGTTTTTTTTCAATTTTGATTTTAGATCTCGCGTATATTCTTCATCCATCTATTGATAAATTTTGAAAGTAAAAATTTTAATTCATATTAATTTTTGGTAGTAAAGCTGCACGTATCTGAAGACGCCACAATGGCGTTCCCGGATTGTAACATATATCTCGAAAATGACGCCAAATGGGGCGTTCGCGGACCGTTAACTGTTAAAATGTTTACTGAATTCTTACGGGAAAATAATTATATATGATAATTACTTCACGTTTTATAGTGTATTAGTTCAAAATGGACGACGTGGGTGTTGATAAAATTGAATTATAATAACCGCTGAGATCTATTTTTTTCATTTAACTCATTCTCGTTTATAAATTAAATTTATTTAGCCGCTCGGCTGCTAAACAACAATATATTGCTCATTGTGATAACAACCTCGCCATTATGACTGAAATCTTACAAATAATTAAAATTGAAAGTTTTGATTATTCTTTCGTATTCTTTTACCAAAAATAATGAATAGTATTTTTATTTGAGATTTAGAAAAACATCATAGCAGCCAAAGGGTTAATTAATATTTCGTTCAATTTGTCATTTATGTTTTGCAGATGAGTGGAAAAGACTGAAGGCGACGAACAGCGTCCCCGCCTACACGGGCGAAGAAGCGGAACGAACTCCTCGAGATCACGACAGAGATGAAAAGTTTGTCACGTTTCACAAGTCTTGTTTATGAGAAGATTAACCAAGTAACAGAGAAAAAAACAACTCTTTTATTCCACTTGGTTTTTAACCACTAGCACAGTGGTTCTCACGTGAAATTTCACTGTGGCCGCATTATAAATATCAACTGTCCGATGGAAATGTCTCGTGACCGCACCAAATGTGATAAAAATAGTTTCGAAGTTTATTTCTTGTAAAGTGCATTACACTGAATGATCTTTCACAGTTTACAGTTGTCAGTAAAATCGACAAAATTAATAAAACAATTGTTGTTAATTCTTTATATTGACTTGATTCATGGTCAACCTATAACTCCAACCAAATTTTTTGAACAGTTTTATTATAATAAAAATCCTTTACTTAAGCTCGACTAAATGCTAGATAACTCAGACGCATACTATCAATAATAAAATAATAAAAAATTTACAAGTTCCTTTGTAAAAACACATATTTTCTTAAACATCAATATTTACTATAAAACTGTTCATTGGCCGCACATGAGAACCACTGCACTAGCATATATATTATACCAGTAGAACCCCGATTATCCGGACTAATTGGGGATGAAGATAGTCCGGATTAGGACAAATCCGGATAATCTAAAAAAACATAACTGACAGCTTTTCCTGTTCTGACGAAGGCGTGAGACGAAATAGCTATCAACTGTATCCAATAAAACTTTGTAGAACTAAAACACATGGCTATCTTTTCACCGTGTTCAAGAAAATTTCAAATCAATCAATAAATTATACTTATATTTTTAAAAAAATTATTAAATATTTTAGTGCTGCAACCAGTTTTTGATTGAGTTCCATAATTCGCAAAGGTTGTCAAAACTTACCGTTTTTTAGACGATTTAACCTATTTGTTTTAACAACGCCTCAGTTTGTGGAATTTCTATCAACCCATTCTTTGATGAACCCTTAAAATAATTTTCTATTCATGAATATTTCAAAAACTAATTCAGTTATTTCGGTACTTAAAAAGCTTATAATATCAGGTTGTCCACAATTTTTATAGTGCTAACTAACATTTTTTTTTGTTTTTTGTTTTTGTTTTTAGATTAAAGAATATTTTTTTAGTATAAAATATGAGGAATGCACTATAACGTAATAAGTCAGTGGCGTATTTTGAAATACTATTATTCTTTCGACATCTCATATGAGATGAGAATAGTAGAATTGTATATTTATATTAAAAATCGTCGGCTAAACGATTTATAATATTTAGAGCAATCTATTCCGCATTCGACACTAGAATAACTGAGTAGTTTATGCGATGTATGTATAACGTAAGCGAATGACAGCCAGCCGCGTAGCGTTTTTCAAAAAAATGTTTATTGTTATGTTTACATTATAATTTACGTAATGGCTTGGCCTATTTCTGAAAAATTTCTTTAGCTGTCTATGTTTTGCTTGAATACATACTGGATAAGTCAAATCAGGTGACTAGTGTAACATTGTATGGCGTGGAGGTCTGAAAACATCAAATCATCACTAGTTATGAATTAGATTAAGTTGGCGGCATTATTGACCGTAATATGTATTGTAACCCGTTCCCTGCTGAGTTGTGTAAGACATAACATATTTCAACACCGTATGTTTTAAAAAATATTTAAGTAGTGTAAGTGATTATTAAAACAAATCAGACTATATTTCAATTCAAAATATTTTAACACGGTGAAAAAATTGCAATGTATTTTAGTTCTACAAAATTTTTTTTTTTAAGATATAGTTGATAGCTATTTCGGCTCACGCCATCGTCAGAACTATGCTTAAACGAGCATTTGCTAATCTATATATAGCTTTGTAAAAAGGTACACTATACATCTTCTCTCCTATTTTAACGACCTAGCTTGTGACTTGCTCGTAATAAAACTAAAAATTGTAAATGAAACTAAAAAGGTGGCTATATCAATAAGTTTACATATGGTACGAAAATGGTCTATTACGGAAACAAAACAGCCCCCTGTATATATATATATATAGTAGTAGTAGTAGAACAAACAGGATAGAAGATGTATTGTGTACTTTTTCTGCACAGCTATATACAGATAAGCAAATGTTCGTTTAAGCATAGCTCTGACGATGGCGTGAGCCGAAATAGCTATCAACTGTATCTTATAAAAAAAATTGTAGAACTTTAATACATTGCTATTTTTTCATTGTGATATAATGGAGTTCTACTAAGTAAACGCCAATTCAATCAATAAATTATTTAAGCATTATGAACTTTGCAGACATGCCAAGCTGAAAAAAATTGGTGGTCCACAGAAGAAAGAAGTTTTGGTGCAAACCGGAGCAGGATTTTTCAGATTTGAAGGTATTGTTGGCATACATTAATTTAACGAATAAGTCCGAAACGTACGTATGCGAAAGGATAATAACGTTAGGTATCAAATGTTCACAATGAATTTACTATGATATGCTAAGTACAATGCATATATTATGTAAGGAAAAAAGGAAAGTTCACATGAATTCTGATAAATTTCTGAAATATTTGTAGGTTAATTTTATAAAAAAATGTTTTGTATTTTAACATTAAATTATTATTCTGAAAACTATAGATTCAAAACGTGACCCTTCTCTTCTTTCACACACAAATAAATTATTGAAATGTTCTTTTAAATAAATTGTCTATAAGAGAATCAAGTAGGACTAAAAATTATATATTCAAGATTTCGGTATTTTTTGAGTCCACTTTTAAGGTGTTAATTGTGTAGTGTAGAACCAGTCTGCCAATAGGAATGTCAATGGTAAGAGCATAAACAATGTTCAACAGTATTGCTTCGGATGTTGACATATTCCATGTGGACGACTGTGAGTTCAGGCGAATGCTTTTTTTCAGTTATAGTAGATATTTCATGAGCTTACATGGTTGACTTTTTTTGCAATCCGTGTCGGTTGTTTTGCTTTGTATTTATTGAATTTCCAATATTTTATACTTAAATATGTTAACGTTGCAAAAGCAATGAATTTAGTTAGAGTTTTTTTTTTTTTTGAGTAACTAGGTTTGTTATATAGTGACAATAAACGTAGAGATTTTTCTTATTTATTTATGAATCACATCTAATTATAGAATAAATACCCCTAGAAAAAATGGGTGGTGCCCGCCAACCTACTGATATTTTAGAATGCACTCTAGAGTATAAAAAGGTTGGGAATCCCTGCAATATACAATATATGTCATATTTTTAGTACTATTTCCGTGTAGACCTGTGAGAGTAATCAGTTGATAATACTCGCGATGAGCGAACCGATCCTGATCATAAAATATTTTGTGGAAATAGAACTAAAATGCGTTTTTTTATTAACTTCATCAATTTAGACACTGTTTTAAGATATTAAGTTTATATCCAGATAAAACAGTACAAAAGATACATTTTTCGATATGACGTATAAGTAATTCATCATATTTTTTTTCCAGGAATATCAAGATCGTTTACTAGAAAATTACACGAATGGGAAAAATCAAGAGGAATTGCTCCCGAAGCGTCCACATCGGCACTACTGCGTCAATCCCTCGCTCGACCACCTCTTCCCTCTATCAGGATCGGTAAAACTTTTCCTAAATATGTAATATAAATACAAATTCAGTAGAACCTCGATTATCTGGAGTTGTCAAAACAAACGTAAATATTACGAATTTGCTGATATGCACGTGGAAAATTACGCCCACTGTTAACGAACACGATGGAATACAATCTTAACATTTTGATCGTTGCTTTTGTATTTTATGCAATTTTCTCAACAAGTCCTGTGTAAAAAATGGATCAGTAATTAATGTTAGTTGATTGATATTTATTGAAAAACCCCTTTCAAGAATGGCTCATTAACAAGATCGTTAATGAAAATTATCACAGGCAATTGTGTGAATAATTATTAGATGGATATTGTTAAATTTTTTACAATTTTTAAATTTATTTAAAAATTTTCCGGTAATTAATAACTTTGGTATATATACGATGCTAAATGTTTATTTTACGTCAGTTCTGTTGCATCCGTGTGATAGAATGCCTGAAGATGCAGAAAGGCGAAACCCGGGTCGTTAGTGACAAAGCATGTGGAATCGTACAAAATTGTAACAATTCAAATTTAATGTTTGTTTAATTTTAATAAAGGATGTCGAAATAGTCATCAAAATTTTATTAAATTATAGAGCGAAAATTCTTGTTATTTTAACCATATTCTCTTTTTTCTGAATTCGGAATCTAATTTTTAAATTCTTGGTATTTCAGGACACGGAGCCTACCCTGCCGGTCACCAGAGAGGAGATCGAATCGGAGTTCGGCTTCAGAGGTCTCAATCCGCGGGCAGCGTCAGAGAAGAGCTCTCGACCAATTTGCTATCCGCTTCCGCTTCAAGTCTCTCTCTCACTAGACTCGAAGGGGGTCAGGTATTACCAAACGTTTTTTTACCCTCGATACAATATTTTTTTACATGTACTTATTTACGTAGTTCCATCTCCGTCTGTTGAAGATCTCAGTTGGAGGTTTACTGAAACCAATTTCGTGTTATCATATTACTTACCTCTTGGAAAAATATTATGAAAAATGCGTTCTAGCATTATATATATATATATTTACTATATTTCCTATCCGGAAAAGTAATGTGTTTAAATTATACAAATTTTACAACTACTTTCATAATTTTATATCTTTACCTGGTTCTACGCGACGGTTTTTCATACAAATAAAGTTGTCCTTTCTTTCTATGTATAGTCATAAATAGATCAATACAAAATAATTGCGATGGCTTTTATAGAAGCCATTTGTATTAGGAATGTTTCACAACATAAAAAAAAAACACAAAGAAATATCCTATGTTGTCACAATCACTTTAACAAATATATCCATAACAAATAACTCACTCGTAAATCACCATTACCGTGACGTAACGAAGCCACCAATCAAACTCAAACGAACGAGCGCCATTACTGTCACGTGTCATGGAATGTCACATGGCAATGCCGTGAAGTTTGGCTCGTAGTTTCAAACTGATTTGTAACCTAGCGAAGAACGCGATAAATTTAAAGGGTTAATTACTTATTTCCATAATATATTTTTTGGTCACGACCGGTTTCGCTCATCGCAAGCATTATCAACTGATGTTTATTGACATTGTTTTTATTACTTAAAATATCATGCCTTTCCATCAGTGACAGTTAACACATTAAAAGTGGTTTATTCATCATATTCTTGGCCCGATACAGAGATGCACGGATCGATCGTTAAACCAAGTACTATTTTGCTTAAAAGATGAGAGGGCTTGATAGTATAAGCTTTGTTTCCAGATATCAGATGCCGACGGAGGCGACGATTCCTTCATCTCCGGCGATACGGCAGGAAAGGCGAGTTCACCGGCAGCGCCAACGGACAGCGAGTCGGACGGCGACGGAGGGCCAGGAGCGCTCCTTGTCGAGGTCGAGGACGAAGTGGAGGAGACGGCGGCCCCGCTCGTCGCCTGCTCTCCCAGGGTCGCTCCTCAGACTCCCGTTTACAGGATTGGCGTCGCTCAAGAGAGACACAGAGCATGGTGAGAGAGATAGTATTTGTTGAAATTTCTCTAATTAGCCTTTATCAAATGTTGATTTGCTTTCGTCACTTGGCTCCCGCAGTTTCTACGACATGCTCTTGAGATTTCAGTTGAGAAGCATCTCTATCGCGTTTAAAACTGCCAACATAATCAAAAAAACAGTTCGCAGGTACAGATTTTAACGATACTAGAGAATTTATGATATCGACTGTAGGTGTAGTATTTCAATATCAAATTTGAATTGTTACAACTTTATACGATTTCACATGTTTTGTCACTAACTACCCGGGTTTCGCGTTTCGGCATCTTCAGGCATTATATCACATGGACGCAACAGAACTTTCACAAAGCGAAACTTGTATTAAATTCACCAAGTTTTGTTATTTTTTTGTAGTAAATATTTTAAAAAAATATGTTAAGTAAGAAACAAAATTTGAATTGTTACAACTTTGTACGATTCCACATGTTTTGTCACTAACGATACGGGTTTCGCCTTTCGGCATCTTCAGGCATTCTGTCACGCGGATTCAACAGAACTGACGTAAACTTAACAGTGAGCATCGTCTATATACCAAAGTTTTTAATTATAGAAAAACACACACCCCAAGGCAAGCAGTAAATTGTAACCCAAAAAAAATTATACTATAAATCTAATATAAATTAACATAATTGCCTGTGATAATTTTCATTAACAGTTTTGTTAATGAGTCATTCTTGGAAAGGGTTATAGAAAAAATATTAATCAATTCACATTGAAATATATATATATTATATAGAGATACCTACTGATTTCAATCTGGCGAGTAACGATCAAACACCTTCAGTCGATACCATAAATTTAAGCAATCAGATTATATCAATCAATACCAACTGATAAATGCTCGCGATCAGCAAAAACTGTATTTTACATTTGCGGAAATTGTACTAAACATTCTGTTTAAATATTACTAATTTCAAAGAAAATGTTTTCTTTACCTTTTTCTATATCCATATTTTTGCAATTTGAAAGAATATACAATATTTTGAATCTTGATTTTCAGTCGTGCTTATTTTTAAGCTCATACAACCAAGGAAACGCAATTGTTTGGTGTTAATTATAAATTCTATCGGTCGGGAGAAAATCGTATGGTATTTGGACGAAAGATTAAAAAGGACCCTAAGAATGGACGTGTATTTTTGATGATATGTACTTGTTTATTTCCTAGCGAGAATTCCGAAGGCAAGCTATCACCTATCGCTCACGCCGCCCCGATTCCACAGCATCCTTGCACGGAGCAGATTTCTGGACTTCGGGAATCGGCCAATCTCCTGCTGCGTGAAGAAGAGGCCGTGCAAAAATTTCTAAGTGGACTCGGTAACATAGATGAACGCTGCGAAGACGTTTTGAGGCAAATTGAAGAATTAAAAGGTACAGGTTGTACAATAAAATTGTACGGCTTATATTTCACGCAAATTCGGTATTATCTCGATTTACACGATACTTATTTTACACGGATTAATTTTCTTTGAAAATAACTGTCTATGATCAACAGGATCAATGTTGTCGCCAATTGTATTTGTTTGTGCTTGCGTGTGCCAGGGTATTAATCTGGGCGAGTCAATTTTTACGCCAATCCAACTGTATGCATTCCACTGCACGCATGTCTCCTCCCGCCATTCGGCGTTTATCCTTGACTTGAGCTTGACGTCAGCTACAGCGACGCAAATTGTGTTTGAGTCTTTAACTTGAATATTTTATTTCTTCATATCCGTAAATAAAAATCGAGTACATAGTTTTTAAATACGTGTTTATATATTGAATAATATTTGTAGTCTTATTATGTCGAAAGAAGTAAAAAGTAAAGTTTTTTCATTAGCAAGCAAACAATTTTTTTTAATCATTTACAAAACGGAGAAAGGGTAATACAATAAATGTTGCTAGATTATATAGCATGAATGAAGCTATAATAAGAGCCATTAAAAACTTCACCAACCGTTGCAATATTTTTTTATGAATCTTTTGGCTTTCATTTTTATATTGTATATTGATACTTCTTAATATTTTTGTTTTATTTATGTATCTTAGAAAACAACCAAATTATGCGTTTTTAGTGTACTTTTCGATTTACGCGGTTTTACATTCAAAAATATTCAATTTCGATTTACACGTTTTTCTCAGGAACGTATCTACTGTGTAAATCGAGGGATAGGTGTATGAGTGTAAATGTGTTATAGACATTATTCTTCAATCTTTATTGATGATTAAACTGTATTTGAATATTTTCATTAATTTACGCAGGACAACCGACGAGAGCCGTTGCAAAAGTTGGTGAATTAGAAAGAAGAGTTGGGCGTTTGACGAAAGAAAAAGAATTGTTAAAGGTAAATATAACAAACATTTTATTATTATTGATCGACCGCTATAACAGTGCACCCGGAAATGCGGTGGATGATGAAACTAAATAATTTATAAAATGTCCTGTGGCTCACGTTTATCTGTTTATATCGGACAGACAGGTAGAAGTATATCCACTCGAGCTAAAGAACATGTAAGATCATTCAAAAGTAAAAAGATAGATTCACAATTTGCTATACGTTATAAAGGAATCACATAATATAAATTCAAACTCAGCGCCTAAGTGTTTGCATCTTTATAATAAAGGTCGCAAGATGACCGCTTTAGAACAGCTGGAAATCAATAGATATCAACTATCACAAAGGATTCTTAACGAACAAACTAATATACGTCAATCGCCATTGCTTAACCCTCTGCAGGGGGCTGTTTTGTTTCCGTAATAAACTATATCCGTGCCATATGTAAACTTATTGATATAGTCGCCTTTTAATTTTCAAATTTCATTTACTATTTTTAATTTTTTTTAGTTCAATGAAACCTTTTAATAGCGAGCAAGAAACAAGCTAGGTCGTTAAAACAGAAGAGAAGATGTATTGTGTACCTTTTCTACGCAGCTATATATACATATATATATAAGCAAATTTTCGTTTAAGCATTGTTCTGACAATGGCCTGAGCCGAAATAGCTATCAACTATATCTTAAAAAATTGTAGACCTAAAATACATTGCTATTTTTTTTTTCATCGATGAAACTAAATTTGAAACCCATTGAAAAAGCGAATGGACAAACCGTAAAAATGACAAGAAAGAAGCCACGGTATTTATGAATATTGAAACCTATTGTAGACAGATATTTTTTGTGAAAGTATTTATAGAACAGTAGGGAATTAAAAATTTTCGAACTCTAGTAACTTTTGTGTCAGACCGGAAATGCACACAGCGCTACGTTTCCGCGCGCATAAGTAACGTGGTCGATCTATAGCGTAATGATTTGTTATTAAAATATTACAATTGAAACATGCAGACATTTTAAAAATATGGTTGTTATATGATTTTAGAATACTCTTAAGACACGCTTACAAAACTTCAACGAGAATGCAGCTTCCTTTTGCAAATGCGCCGATTCCTTCAGGAAAACTTGTGAAGATTCGTCGGATTACAAATCAAGCATAGCGACCGATTTTACTGAAAAGGTAATTACATATGAAAGTTCTTTTGAAGCATAGGTACCCAAAACTTCTGCCTCAATGGACCCTATTAAAAACTTTTTAAATCCGAATATGAATCCAATGCTATTCACTGCAGCTTGTTTTTTCTAAAAATAGTTTGTTGAATGAAAAAAAAGTAAACATTTCGATTTGCAAGGAAAAAAACACATTTATACATTTTTATTGATTGAATTGGCATTTGCTTGGTAGAACTTCATTATAACACGGTGAAAAATAGCAATGTATTTTAGTTCTACAATTTTTTTATCAGGTATAGTTGATAGCTATTTCGGCTCACGCAATCGTCATAGTTCTGAAATAGCTATCAACTATACCTTATAAAAAAATTATGTAACTAAAATACATTGCTATTTTTTCACCGTGTAAAACATTTTTTTTAAATTATAAAAACACATTTTTAGTATTTACTTCAAAATATTTTTTTTTTGATCAGGACCGGTTTCGCTCATCGCGAGCACAAAACCATGGGTTCAAGAAGAGTTTGTATACCTGCTACCTTTAACTCAAATATTTTGGATAAATAGACTTGTTTTTAAATTGTATTCTATCGGCTGATAATGCTCGCGACACCGGTCCTGATCAAAAAATATATTGTGGAGATAAGTACTAAAAATGTGTTTTTATTATTTAAAATATCAAGCCTTTCCATCAGTACACATATCTGTACACATAGTAAAATAAAAATCTAATAAGCTTGCAAGTCTGCAAGTCCCCCTGGAGATCGCACTGACCATTTTAGACACGTATGATCAACACTCTCTGAAATTCTACAATATTTAATTTTAAAAACTAGATTATTTCTGAAAAATGTTCACTTATCATTTTTATAATATATGATCACGCACGGCTGACAACACATTGCTTATTTATTATAAACAGCGTGATTCATTACGATACATATTTTTGTTCGTTTTGCGGTGAATTTAAGCAAGAAGTTAGCTTCAAATCTTCCTCTAATGTCGTTTTTTAGTCGTTTACAGTAGTTAGTTTTTAGTTAGAAGATTATGATGTTTAGGAGTCTGGCCTTGTTTTAAATCCATGAACAGTTTTTCAAAGCGCCATATACGAAATGAAAGGTATACATTCTCTTCTTGAAAAATTCCAACTCAACACAAATATTAGATCTGCAGAACGAGCAGCAAGAAATTGCGAATTTGTTGTATTTTATTTTTATTATTTAAATTTGTTATTGCAGGTAGGAACGTTTAACAAGCGATGCTTGGCCAGGTTCGATATAGCGGGAAATCGAAGTATAAATTCTACAGATTTATCCGAAGACATAAAAACACTTTTGAAAACTATCGAAGGACTGCAGTCCGAATGCAATAAGTGCAATTTGAAACGCCGTGACAGTAACTTGTGCATTTCTTACACACTTAAAAGACCTAAACCTAAGGATACGAATGCTTCCCAGAATAAAGACAGTAGTGTGGCTGTTAAAGCCCAAACAGACATAAAGACTAACAATGAGTCAAATTTCAAAGTGACGGCGAGTGCTTCTTGTGATGTTAGCGTCACAATATGTAATTCTAATGAGGATCAGCAAATAAGAAACGACTCAAAAGCTGGCAGCGGCGACAGCAATGATGACTCAAAGGGCGCAAAAAAGAAAACGAAAGACGCGAACGACAAAAATCAAACGAACGGAGCCAAACGAAAAACCAAGTCGAGGCAAAGACTGGAAAGAGAAAAATCTATACACTCTGAAAGTGACACGGAAGGTGACATTAGCACGGTGACGATTGAGTTTCCGAGAAGGAGAAAACTCCTCAGAACCAGGCGCACGTCCGATACTCACGTGGCTTATCCCAGGCAAAATAGTTTTGAAAAACAGTCCAACACCGATTCCGGAGACAATGTCTTCGTTTTGAAACTGAAATCGAATAATCAAACTGACCATTCCGCTGCAAATACCGACAAAGACTCCCCGGTTCTAGATAAAAGAACAGTGATAACGAAGAAGAGATCTTTGGACAGCTCTCTTTCGAAATCCAAAGGGTCTTCATTGGAAAAAGGAGATTCTGTAGAGATATTAATATCGCCTGAACAAATTCGTATAGACATACCTCCGGACGGAATTGAATTTCAGGCGGTTAGCAGTGAAAACGTTACACCTGACGTTTTCGTCAAAACGACGAGAAAAATATTTTCACCAGTCAGACGAGACAGCAAAGGTAAAACTAAAGCGGTCATAGGTGTCAATTTGGAAGACATAGCTAGTTCCATAGAAAAAAGTCGAAACGAACAATACCATGAAGAAACAGAAGAAAATTTACCAGATATTTTGGTCAGCAACGAAAGAAAGAATGATCACGGCCAAAACTACAGAGAGGGTAATGAACTATCGAGTGGGTCACCCAAATTAGACGAACATACCAGGAGACAGTTCAGTATCGTCACCAGTGAATCGCTCGGTAACATACGATCGCATACGCCGTCTCCCCTTTTTCTCAGAAAACAAGCTCAACTGAATAGTTCTTCTAGAACGCTATTAGGAAGCAGAAACGCATCCGATGAGTCAATTTACCATTCAAAGGATACTCTGCCCGCCAGAAGAGGTTCTGGAGAAAGATTCGCTGGTGCGTGCAGGGGCAGCCCCATTCTCTCCCGTTCCAGTACCCAAAGCATTCCAGGGAATTCCAGCGCGTTGCCTCCGCTACCTGCTTCTCCACCATCTTCCCGCCGTGATAAGCCACTCGCAAAGGAGACTGCACCTTCTATAAGGATCATGATACAGAAATATAATAAGAAATTGAACGAAGAAGGTAAGCAGTAAAATACCATTTTACTTTACATATATATTTAATGAGTTATTTTGAACATTTTCATTTTATTGTTCTGCTTTAATTTCAATGATTAATCCAAGTTTTTAATATCTTTCCAATCTTTTTTATTTGAAATTCAATTTATTTATTTTTAATTAATTCATGATATCGACTGAATGAGCTTGATGGAATTTAAATATTAAATTTGAATTGTCACAAACAATTGTTACGTCAGGAGATTCTAGAAATTAATTAAAAATATCATAAGCATCTCATAAGCAATATGTAAGATTATTGATATAGCCGCCTATTTAGTTTCATTTGCAATTTTTGACAGTTTTTAGTTTTATTGCTAGCAAGAAACAAGCTAGGTCGTTAAAACAGGAGAGATGTATTGTATAACTTTTCTACACAGCTATATATAGATAAGAAGTTCTTTTAAGCATCGCTCTGATGATGGCGTGAGCCGAAATAGCTTTGAACCATATCTTTAAAAAAAAATTGAACTAAAATACATTGCTATTTTTTTACCATGTTATAATGAAGTTCTAATAAATTCTACCAAATAAATGCCAATTCAATCAATAGTATTTGCATTCATTTAAAATAAAGCTTTTGACTTTAAATTTCAATTTCCAGGAGTAGACTCAAAGCCGCAAGGTGGCGCAAACACACCACCGTGGCGATCGCCGAGGTCACAAGAGAGATTTGTCCACGATGTAAATAGATCAATGCACCATTCTTCTGTGAGGTAAATAACTCTTTAAACTGTTGACTTATTTGCTACACATCACTTATTATACTCTTTCTTTGAATAATTAAGCTTTTTTTATTTTTAGAAACAATCCTTTCTTCGACAAAGAAGTTCAAAAGTCAGCAAGCGCGTCGCAGATAACGAGACAAAACAACCACAGACACCAAAGGAACTACGGCTATTCTAGAGAAAATATAAGTGACAGTTCTGAAATGACTCCTCCTCTTCCTAAAAAGCTTCTCAGAGGTATTTTAAAAAGCTCAAGTGCCGGATCTCTCAAAACGACATCGCCGCTATGCAGGAGAAAGGAATACATTCAGCCGGACTATCGTGAATCAGAAATCCCGACAACCATCAGAGAGATTCCGACCGATTACGACGTTCGCCACAAAAGTGAGTCTGAAAACGAGCCACCGGTTCCACCGCCTCGAAAAATCGACTCTCGCAATTACGAAGCGACTTTGCGAAAAAATTCCTATTCGAGAATGATTCCGGAAACGTACGGAAAAAAGATCGATTCTGATCTACTGCGTCTGGCGAAATCTCGAATGAACGCAGAGCCGAAGGACGCCGATTTGACATATCTGTCGTCGGACTCTTCATGCAGCAGAGCTATGAAACTGAAACAGGCCAAAGAGAAATTTCTAGCTTCGGGTTCCAAAAGTTGCGTCGACAACGACGAAAGCGGGTTGAAGAAAGTTCGCAACTCTTCGAGTAATGTTGACTTAGCAGGAAATAGGTATACGAAGATTAATTTCTCTAATTCTTTTACGTTTATGAATGGCTTATGCTTTCGACTGAAGGTGCTTGATGGAATTTCAATATCAAATTTGAATTGTTACAACTTTGTACGATTCCACATGTTTTGTCACTAACGGCCCGGGTTTCGCCTGTCGGCATCTTCAGACACTATCACACGGATGCAACAGAACTGACGTACAATGAACATTGATCGTTACTTGCCAGTACATTTCCATTTATATTTTAATGTTAGTTGATTAATATTTGCTGTAAAACTCTTTCAAGGATGACTCATTGACAAGATTGTTAATGAAAATTATCGCAGGCAATTGTGTTATTTATTATTAAATTAATATTATTAAATTTATTTTAGCTGCAGTTTACTGCTTGCTTTGGGGTAAGTGTTTTCCTGTAATTAATAACTTTGGTATATAGACGATGCTAATTATTTATTTTACGTCAGTTCTGTTGCATCCGTGTGATAGAAGAATGCATGAACATGACGAAATGTGAAACCCGGGTCGTTATTGAAAAAACATGTGGAATCGTATAAAGCTGTAACAATTTAAAAGTCTGTTTATTAATTTATATGTTTATCTGTTTATAGATTAAGTCAAATAAGTTGCGGCAGTGATACCAGCTACGAAGGAAACTCCCTCATCATTCCGGCGAAAGTGACATCGGCGAGGGATCTAGACGGCGCCCTGCTCATGAAGTCGGCGTCGGTCGGCATGATCGACGCCGAGCGCGACGCTTTTGACAAGTTCAACAAAGAAAAGGGTTACGAATCACTACCCAGAGACAACACCGGCCTCACCGAAGAAGCGGACAGGCCTCACAAGTCGGGAAGTCGGTTCGGACTCTCAAATCTGGCCTCCAAATTCAGGAAAGTGAGAATGCGGAAAGGCAAACAGAACCAGACCAGATCATCGGAAAAGTCCGCAGAGAAAGAAAAGCTGGATACTGTATCGAAACTTTGCCGTCAGAGCTTACTCGTGAATCTGCAGGGCGAGCGCACGGAGGGCTCGCGGAAAAATTCTTGCCAGACGTGCGGAGACGGTGGGTCGCAAACCAACATGTCTATCGTGTCAGCTGGTCGAACTGGGGGAGCCGTGGCCGTCGGGAGTGACAGGTTCTTCGCTGCTGCAGCAGATCGTGGAGTCTGCCGAAGCATTTCAATGCCAGACGGCTCAGGGTGCAGTAAAAATACATGAGTCATGTTGATATCGATCGTAAATGAATTAACAATGAACTTTTTAGTTTGATGACGCAACATTGAAAAGTCTAATCGTAGCGATAAGCTATAGCGCCTATAGCAGTGGTTCTCACGTGAAAATTCACTGTGTCCGCATTATAAACATCAACTGTCCTATGGAAATGTCTCGTGGCCGCACCAAATGTGGAAAAAATAGTTTTGATATTTATTTTTTATAAAAAGCATTACACTGAATGATCTTTCACAGTATACAGATGACGGTAAGATCGACAAAATTAATAAAGCAATTGATGTTGATTCTTTATATTGACTTGATTCATGGTCAACGTATAACTTCGACTAAAATCGTTCAATAGTATTATTATTAAAACTCGACTAAATGCAGATTAGTCAGGTGTATTCAATCAATTCAAAATAATTTTCATTTGTAAAAACACATTTTTTTAAATATCCATATTTACTATAAAACTGTTGGTGACCGCAGCAAAGTCCTCAGGTGGCCGCACATGAGAACCATTGGTCTATAGTGTTAACCGAGAAAATCAGATGATGGCATCCTGATCGACTGTAAAACTGAAAAGGTTTATCGCAAGCGCATTGCTAGGCAATTCTCCCGTGAAGCAAAAAAAGGCACATTTCCCAAGCGAAGTAAGAAGTGAGTGCATACTCTGAAAAAATGTTTGGTTATCTGCATTGTGTGTAAAAAAAAAAATAACAATTCAGTTATATGTACCAGTGTCAGTAAGAAATTACTTTCAATTACTATAAATATAATAAGACAGTAAGTACTGAGTGAATCCCACTGAACGGATAAAATTATATTATTTTTATAATTGTTTTGGACCATATTTTTATAATCGAGTAAATGTGATTTTGACAATAAATATGCATTTATTATAAATATATTATTTAAAATTATCAATATATTGTAGTTATAATGAATATTTTATGTATAATTTAATGCTAAGATACAAATATAATCGTAGTGCTAGGCATAATTATGAGTAATGCCTGTTATTTATTCGATAATTTGAAAGCCCGTCATAATCAGAAATGTATTTATTTTTGTCTTATCGAAAATATTTTTGTATAAATATATATAGTATAGAAATATAGTGTATGGTAAAAGTTTATCAATCTTTCATTAGAATAACCAGTAAACTATTGCATGTATACATATAATAAATAAATATGTGTCCTTGAAGCAAAAAACTAATAACACGGTGAAAAAATAGCAATTTATGGAGTTCTACCAAGTAAATACCAGTTCAATCAACAAAAAACTAATCCTGAAATCATAGCAATCCAATTTTTGCAGTCATAAAATTGACCTACAGTTCTAGCTTGTAGTTTAATGCACTATTTATTAGCTACTTTTCGTACATCCTAGATGTCACTAGTATTGTAATTCACCATTATTAGTTACTTTATCACACACGAGATGGCGCAATATTCCACGCACAAAAATCACATGATAATGTATTCTCAGCAGTATTATTGATGTTTTTCCTATTTGAATGTTGAAGTTTTAAAGATTGTATTCCATTTTGATGTTTTATTTTCGATTCGCTTGTGTCTATCACATTAATGAGATATCTTCTCAATCATTCTTTCATGAGATCTCCTCAAAGTAAGACGTGCTGACCAGTGATATTTTGTTTCTACAAAATAACTTATTACCTGAGACTGCCTTTCTAAAAAGGTCTTTCCGCCCCTTCGCTATCCGTGCTAAATAGTAGTGACCGACCATAAAACCAAATGTGAAAGTTCGTGTTCTTACATTGTTTAAATTGTCATATAACAAATAATAATATCACGAGTGCAAAGTTGTACATTACAGACTAGGTAAAATATTCAGTGCGATCCTCAAGTGTCCTTCATTGTGTTTAAAAATATTAAAACATATTTTTTATTAAATAAATTCAGTGCTAGTGCCAGCAGTTCATCGTCGAGACGAAAACTGGACAACGCAGCTCCCCGCCGCACCAAAAAAAAAAAAAAAACAGATATCAACAATTTTCCATTATTACTTATTAGATTAGATTTTTTCACTTTAGATTCATTTTTTCTTCTTTTTTATCTAGCCAATAATTCAGCATGCCATCAGTGCGAAAAACCAGGACATCCTCAAAGGTGTCCGATATGAGCGATCAGGCCTTAGCACTCGTTAAACACATATTAGAGTATAATAATAAGGCAGCTTTTAAGGCATTATTGCCAATTTTCCTGCTGATGAAGACATTTATTGTTGCGGGGGAAGGCAAATATGCTTCGGAAAGTTTGCTTCCACTCCAGTCATCAACGCCGAAGCAATCAAAAAAAAAAACATCGGCCCCTAAAGCGGCCGCCTCTATCAGTTGTCCCGAGACAATAACCGTACCGTCCCTAGAGTCGTCTCCGAACAAAGCAAAGTCACCCAGGGACATAATCAAAGCTATAGAAAATTACGCGACTTGTTCAGATGCGTCAATAAACAGCGAATCTGACTCGTATAGGATGGCATCAGGCAGAGATAGTTTTGCCTGGCCATCCCAACTAAGCAAAGAGGACAACTTAATAGTAAACAAAGAAACCTCTGTTGGAAACCTTACTCCAGAAGTGGTTACCGTGAGCCCTCTTCCCTCCTTAAAAAGTCATCGGAAAAGTCCATTTCACCGGGGGTCCTCTCAAGCGCTCCTACTGATGCTCGGGCTAAGAAACACTTCAATAACGGTAACCCTCAAAGAAATCAAAAAATCCCTCCGATTATCTTACATAAAAAAGCAGACTATATGACGTTACTCAAGGATGCTAGACTTGCAGGCGTTGATTTAGGAAAGGTGACAGACGTCAAGCTGGGAGTAAAAATCCAGCCCGCCTCAATCAGCGCCTATAGACAATTAACTAAACTCCTTGAGACTCGGAATTCACCGTATCACACATATATGCTACACGAAGACAAGCCACTAAAAGTGGTCTTGCGAGGCATTCCGACCTACATTTCTGATGAGGACATTTTGAGTGAACTCGAGCTACTCAAGTTTCCCGTCAGAAAGGTCCAAAGAATGAAGAGCAGCGCTAATAAAACAGCGCTTCCTCTTATCCTCTTAGATGTTGAGAGGAACCAGAGTGGGAAAGGAATTTTTAATCTGGCCTCACTGTTCCACTACAGTATTGTTGTTGAGTCACTAAGGAACAAGACTTCGGTTGGTCAGTGCCACCGTTGTCAAGGGTTTGGTCACTCGGCATCATGCTGCCGTGCACGAGCATACTGCGTGAGATGCGCGGGTGAACATACTTCTCAGGAGTGTACATACACGAAAGAGAACAGTCCAGCGAAATGCGTTAATTGTAATGGGCCTCACCCAGCAAACTACCGTGGTTGCTCGCAATACCCGATTAGAATAAAGAAGGCTAAACCGCTTCGCGCGAGACCTCAAGTAACTGAAAATGATAGATGGCCGTTGCCAACATTTTCAGAAGCCAAGGGCTCTTCGACATCAAAGTCACAAGCTGTAGCGGCTAAGTTGACTCCCGACTCTCAACCGCCCAAGCCAAATGCTCGCATGGATCATAAATCCATGCTCGAGGAATGGCGTATCATCGTGTCAAAGGGAAATCAATTCCTCGTGAAACTGTCCGCCCAAGAGGCGTCTTGTAATGCCGAAGATGGCCAGTAAAATCCAACCGGCATCATTAAAGATTCTCCATTGGAACAGTGGAGGTACCCTAAGGCACGATAAACTTGAAGTGATTGACGTTTTATCGAGATATGAAATCGACATCCTTCTTGTGAATGAGACTTTCCTCAAGTCATCGCATCGTCCATCGATACCTAATTATTCCTTATACCGATTTGATCGTACTCGAACTTCGGGAGGAGGAACTGCGATTTATATAAAAAAACATATTGACCACTGTGCGGTGCCATTGCCAGCGCTTACCGGCAAACTAGAAGCAAACGCGATAGTTGTAAATACAAAATATTCGGGACTCATTAGATTCGTTTCAGTTTACAGCCCCCCTGATGGACAAATAATGACTTGCGACCTAGAAGTAGTTATTCCCCGTGGTATACCTACAATAGCAGCAGGTGATTTTAACGCAAAACACCTCGACTGGCATAGTAGACTGACGAACTCACGTGGACGTCTACTGAAATCTTACATCGATGATATCGATGCAGTGGTAGCGGCACCCTATGAGCCAACGACCCTACCGAGAAATGGTGGCATTCCAGATGTCTTAGACATTGCTATACTGAGTGGAGTGAACCTTCAGTACGATACTCATATAGTGCATGAGCTTAACTCTGATCACCAGCCAGTCATTTTATGGTTAGGAGTACCGTCTAACCATAGCTGTAATAATTTTAATCAGACGCGTAATATTATCCAATGGAAGGAATTCGAGGATTTTGTTGACGACATGCTTATCCCACACAGTGACTTAACGGATATTCAAAGCATTGATCTTGAGATTCATAGCCTCACAACAAATATCAATTTAGCTGCTGCATATGCCAGTAAAACGGTAAAAAATTCACCGCACAGTAAAGCGCTTCCAGCAGATATTAGACAGCTTATAAATGATAGACGGAGCGCGAGAAAGGAATGGAAAAAGTTCTGCAACCCCTTAGTAAGACAACGCGTCAACCGATTGTCAGCAGAAATCCGACGAGCCATGAAGACTTATCGCGAAAAAACTACCGACGACTACTTAAATGAATTCGTCAAAGGAAGCGACCCGTACTGGGCTCTCTCCAAAGTTCTCCGCGCAGAAAAATACCCCTTGATGCCACTTCACGGAGCAAAGGGTCCCGTATTCACCATCAGTGAAAAGGTAGAAGAGTTTGCGGATAGCCTCAAGAAACAATTTACACCCAATTCAATTGACACAAGTAATTCACGCTTGAAAAATAGCGTGTTAGATATAGAAGCAACCGCTAAGCTAATCCTAGAACAACCCTTAACTGTAGACTGTCAACCTATTTGTCCTTCTACATTTGCCGAGGTGGAAGGACTGATCAAAGCGCTTTCTGACAGAAAAGCTTTGGGAAATGACAGAATCGGTAATAAGGCTCTAAAACATCTACCGCTTAAAGGTATTAGCTTGTTAGTCACTATTATCAACGCGTGCTTAAGATTACTATATTTTCCATCACGTTGGAAGGAAGCGGATATTATTCTAATTCCAAAGCCTGGGAAAGATCACACTCTTCCGATAAACCATCGACCAATAAGCTTGCT
>JAHFWJ010000811.1:0-20032 GCA_028555115.1 Himalopsyche japonica
CATGTGGAATTGTACAGTCTTACAAATTAAATTGCAATGTGAAATGTTTTGAAGCTCTGTAAGTTTTCGAACTGACGGCTATGATGCGTATGTGTGATGGAATGCATGAAGATGCCGAAAGGCGAAACCCACAAAATATGTGGAATTGTACAGTCTTAACAATTAAATTGCGATATGAAATGTTTTGAAACTTTGTAACTTGTCGAACTGACGGTTATGTTGCGTATGCTTGATGGAATGCATGAAGATGCCGAAAGTCGAAACCCACAAAATATGTGGAATTGTACAGTCTTAACAATTAAATTGCGATATGAAATGTTTTGAAACTTTGTAAATTGTCGAACTGACGGCTATGTTGCGTATGTGTGATGGAATGCATGAAGATGCCGAAAGGCGAAACCCACAAAATATGTGGAATTGTACAGTCTCAACAATTAAATTGCGATATGAAATGTTTTGAAACTTTGTGAATTGTCGAACTGACGGCTATGTTGCGTATGTGTGATGGAATGCATGAAGATGCCGAAAGGCGAAACCCACAAAACATGTGGAATTGTACAGTCTTAACAATTAAATTGCGATATGAAATGTTTTGAAACTTTGTAACTTGTCGAACTGACGGTTATGTTGCGTATGTGTGATGGAATGCATGAAGATGCCGAAAGTCGAATCCCACTAAACATGTGGAATTGTACAGTATTAACAATTAAATTGCGATATGAAATGTTTTGAAACTTTGTAACTTGTCGAACTGACGGTTATGTTGCGTATGCTTGATGGAATGCATGAAGATGCCGAAAGGCGAAACCCACAAAATATGTGGAATTGTACAGTCTCAACAATTAAATTGCGATATGAAATGTTTTGAAACTTTGTAACTTGTCGAACTGACGGTTATGTTGCGTATGTGTGATGGAATGCATGAAGATGCCGAAAGGCGAAATCCACAAAACATGTGGAATTGTACAGTCTTACAAATTAAATTGCGATATGAAATGTTTTGAAACTTTGTAACTTGTCGAACTGACGGTTATGTTGCGTATGTGTGATGGAATGCATGAAGATGCCGAAAGGCGAAATCCACAAAACATGTGGAATTGTACAGTCTTACAAATTAAATTGCGATATGAAATGTTTTGAAACTTTGTACCTTGTCGAACTGACGGTTATGTTGCGTATGCTTGATGGAATGCATGAAGATGCCGAAAGTCGAAACCCACAAAATATGTGGAATTGTACAGTCTTAACAATTAAATTGCGATATGAAATGTTTTGAAACTTTGTAACTTGTCGAACTGGTTATGTTGCGTATGTGTGATGGAATGCATGAAGATGCCGATAGGCGAAACCCACAAAACATGTGGAATTGTACAGTCTTACAAATTAAATTGCAATATGAAATGTTTTGAAGCTTTGTAAATTTTCTAACTGACGGCTATGTTGCGTACGTGTGATAGAATGCATGAAGATGCCGAAAGGCGAAACCCACAAAACATGTGGAATTGTACAGTCTTACAAATTAAATTGCAATATGAAATGTTTTGAAACTTTGTAAATTTTCGAACTGACGGCTATGTTGCGCTCATGTGATAGAATGCATGAAGATGCCGAAAGAAGAAACCCACAAAACATGTGGAATTGTACAGTCTTAAAAATTAAATTGCAATATGAAATGTTTTGAAGCTTTGTAAATTTTCGAACTGACTGCTATGATGCGTATGTGTGATAGAATGCATGAAGATGCCGAAAGGCGAAACCCACAAAACATGTGGAATTGTACAGTCTTACAAATTAAATTGCAATATGAAATGTTTTGAAACTTTGTAAATTTTCGAACTGACGGCTATGTTGCGCTCATGTGATAGAATGCATGAAGATGCCGAAAGAAGAAACCCACAAAACATGTGGAATTGTACAGTCTTAAAAATTAAATTGCAATATGAAATGTTTTGAAGCTTTGTAAATTTTCGAACTGACTGCTATGATGCGTATGTGTGATAGAATGCATGAAGATGCCGTAAGGCGAAACCCACAAATCATTCAAAAATTCAAATTTGAATAAGAAACTTTGTTCACAGCTGCAAGACGATTTCCAAGAGTCTCCAGAAATGAGCACCTACCTCGTAGGGCTGGTGGTCTGCGAGTTCTCTAGGGCCGCTGCGAAGGCTCCGAGAGGGGCGAGCGTCAGCGTCTACGCCGACAAACATCTCCTGGAAAAAGCACAGTAAGATCACACTGCTTATAAACATATATTTTTAGCCCCTATTTAGCCCATTTTTGAACAAATTGCGTTTTTCTTAAGTGTTTACTAAAAGTGTCATAACTACGTTAATATTAGATGAAATCAAATGAAACTTTTTGAAATTGTTCTCCAGGAATTGGTCTCCAGGTTGGCGTCATGTATTGCAGTCGGAGCAATACTGTAAACCAATACTTAGATGGGCGATAAAGCTATTTGAATGACCGTTTTGAAATGGCTTAAGTCTTGACAATGAGAAAACTTTAAAATTCTCTATCAAATACTTCATTTAATGTCCATAATTTGTCTTTTTTCTAAACGCTGTTCTATCATGTCAAAACACGTTTCCGGGATTCCATGTGCATCTCATGCAATCAGCAGTTTTTGATCATGTAACGTGATTAACTTGCTCATATTCGAGGGTGAAGACATATCTCCCAACTGTCATTCTGTCTTGAATATTAATTTCGATATTATTGATTGGATTGGCATTTACTTGGTAGAACTCCATTATAACACGGTGAAAAAATAGCAGTGTATTTTAGTGCTACAAAATTAATTAGTTAAATTAGTTAATGAGTCATTCTTGTTTTTCTGTTATTAATAACTTTGGTATATGGACGATGCTTACTGTTTATATTACGTCAGTTCTGTTGCGTCTGTATGATAGAATGCCCGAAGATACCGATAGGCGAAACCCGGGTCGTTGGTGATAACACATGTGGAATCGTACAAAGTTGTAACAGTTCAAATTTGATATTGAAATTCCATCAAGCGCCTTCAGTCGATATCATAAAGTAAACATTGTGTTTTAGCACTTAAATACAAAACCTTTCCACCAAAAAGTGGCACCTAACATCTTGTTAATGGTATTTTGAACAATCGTTTTTTTGTTTCAGGACGATACTGGACAATGCAGTGGCTATTATCGATAGATACGAAACGTTCTTGAACGTATCGTTCCCTCTACCAAAATTAGGTAAGTTCCGACATTAAAAAACAACAAAAATTACTACAATATAAACCTCTTTACCATGCTTAACGACATAAACAATATTCCATAACCTAATACTAGAAAAAAAATCTAATCCAATTGTGTTTGTGTTGAAATTGTGGGTTTCGCCTTTTGGTATCGTCAGGCTTTTTATCACACAGATGCAACAGAACTGACGCGCAATATACAATTAGCATCGATTATACACCAAAGGAGTTAATTAAAAAGGAAAAACACAGACTTTAAGGATAGTATCCAAATAAACAATTGAAATAACTTTCAATATAATTTGATTAGTTTTATTGACGCTAAATATTGTTGACGAGTCTTTGATGGAATGACTTAACAACAAATAATAATTAGATATCGTTAAAATGCAATTGGATAAATTTAGACTTATACTTTCTAGTACAGTAAAGGTTCCCAAACTCTTTAAGTAGAAAGAACCTCGTTTTTTGTGATATGCTTGTCTTTCGGACGCATTTTGTACATTTTTTGACTGGTGTCCTGTCGTTGTAGACATGGTGATAATGGAAGGATTAGAAGACACTGCCGAGGGTTGGGGTCTCTTGGGAATCGGGTCTAACCTTCTTCCTGACAAGGAACATCTGGAGAGACTGCTGGCGCATCAAGTAATTTGATTCATTTAATATACACCTATCCCCGATTTACACGGTAGACAGGCTCCTGAGAAAAACGTGTAAATCGAAATTGCATAATTCAGTTGTTTTCTAAGCTATATAAATAAAAAATTACTAAAAAGCATTAATATATATATTATTTCATTGATTAAATACACATAAAGCATATATAGAGGAACAAAAAAGTGAAATCCAAAAAAAAATTCACCGTGCTATAATTCAGTTTTACTAAGTAAATGCCAATTCAAACGATAAATTCATTTATATATTTTTTTAATTTTTGCAGCGTATTCTATATGCTTTGTTACTTACGCCTCAGGTTTCACGTTTCGGTATCATCAGGCGTTTTATCGCACAGACGGAATATATAGACAGTTTGAATCGTATTCATACAAAAGAAATTGTATGAAAGTCGCTTGAATTAAAGTTGTAACGATTCAAATTAGATCTATTTCTGTCATTTTGTTCATCTGAATATAGAGAGATTGAGCAACGGAGTAAAAAAATTGGTCGCATTGTTCAATTGACGAACGTCCACGAAACGTGACTGTCCATATGGGGGCACAAACGAATTATCACGATGGCGGATACCGAAAATGTTGACCGTACGGCTACAGGACCGGCAACGCTGAACAGTTAAGATAAATAATTGAAGAATTAACACGGTGAAACAATAGCAACATATTTTAGTTCTACAAAAATTTTATAAGGTATGATTGATAGCTATTTCGGCTTATGCCGTCGTCATAATTATTCTAGAACTACTAGTTCTGAACTAGATTCGGATAGTACTGACGATGGCGTGAGCCGAAATAGATATCAACCATATCATATAAAAAAATTGATGAGCGAAACCGGTCCTGATGAAAAAGAATGCTGTGGAAATAATTACTAAAAATGTGTTTTTGTTATTTAAAATGGTCATTTATGCAACATTTTGATTGATTGAATTGGCATTTACTTGGTAGAACTCCATTATAGCACGGTGAAAAAATAGCAATGTATTATAAAAAATAGCAGTGTATAGTTGATAGCTATTTCGGCTCATGCCATCGTCAGGACTATCCAAATCTAGTTCATTTTATAAATATTTTGTAGAATTAAGATACTTTGCTATTTTTAACTGTGTTATAATGGAGTTCAGTTATATTCAATCAATTAATTGAAGAATGAACATAAATAAATAATTAAACACTATATATTGATCGGTTGACAGCGTCAGTCATAAGCGAAACCGGTCCCAATCTGGATATTATAAAGTTATGTTTAATTATTTTTTATATATATAATTACTTTACACCAAGTAGTGAGAGTTAAGACGTTGTAAGTGATGTGTAACTAACGATTATTTTGGTGGTTTTTTCAGTGGCTTGGTGGACTCGTCACTCCACGTTGGTGGGGCTCAAGATGGCTGACGGAAGGACTGGTGGCTCTCCTACAGCATGCTCCTCAGCAAGACCAGAACGACGACGGAGACGCGTTGCTTTTGGAACACACTGTACCGGCGTTAACGTTAGTGTTTTAATAGAAAATAATAATAATATACTAAGCGGCAAATTGTAACAACATTTGTGTGTTGTCGCAACATTTGTTTTACCTTCCGGCATTTTCGGACATTCTAGTCTATGATTTAATGGTTTTTAAATTCAAATACGATATCGACTGAAGATGCTTGATGGAATTTCAATGTCATATTTGAATTGTTACAGCTTTGTACGATTCCACATGTTTTGTCGTCAATCGCACGGGTTTCGCCTTTCGGTATCTTCAGGCATTCTGTCACACGGATGCAACAGAACTGACTAGTCAGTTTTGTTTTTGTCGCAACGTTGGTTTTATCTTTCGGCGTTTTCGGGCATTATGGTTTTGATATTTAATATTTGATATTGATTGAAGGTGCTTGATGGAATTTCAATGTCATATTAGAATTTTTACAACTTTGGACGATTCCAAATGTTTTGTCACTGACGACCCGGGTTTCGCCATTCGGCATCTTCAGGCATTCTATCACGCGGATGTAACAGAACAGACTAGTCGGTTTTGTTTTAGTGGCAAAATTGGTTTCACCTTGCGACATTATCGGGTATTCTGGTCTATGATTTACTGGTGTTTCAAATTAATTTATGATATCAACTGATGGTGCTTGATAGAATTTCCACATTTTATGTAGCTAAAGACTTGCGTTTCGCCATTCGACATCTTCAGGCATTCTATCACACAGATGCAACAGAACCGATTAGTCCTTTCTCGGGTCGTAAGTGACAAAACATGTGGAATCGTACATTTTCAATTAAATGGTCAAGTGCAATACTTTAATCAACCATTATCACATCAAAAACCGTTCACTATGTAGAATATATGACCTCTTAATAAAGGTGCTTCAACAGAAGTTTTTCTACAAGAATTGATTGTTATTAAGCAGTTTAATCATTCATTTTTTGGAGATATTAAGATTGGATATAAAAAAATGTGAACAATTAGCTAGTCACTCTCACTGCGCCTCGTTATTTAGGATTGGAAGGTTGGGAGGGAATTATCAGACATTATAAACACCAATGCCTTGAAAATAATATAGAAGTTAGAGAAAATAAGAAAAAACATTTGTGATGTCAAATATGCCTTTTTAAATTCTCAGGTTGGATGCTCTGCCCACAGCGCATCCCGTATCGATGAGCGCCCAAGATCCTGAAGACCTGGAAGCGGTGCAAGATGACCTTTCCTACCATAAGGTGAATATATGCTTAACAATATACATTTATGAAAAGTTAAACAAACATAAAATTTGAACTGTTACAACTTTGTACGATTCCACATGCTTTGTCGCCGACGACCTACGGGTTTCGTCATTCGGCATCGTCAGGCATTCCATCACACGGATGCAACAGAACTGATGTTAAATAAACGATTAGCATCGTGTATATACCAAAGTTATTAATTACAGGAAAACACCCAAAGGCAAGCAGTAAATTGCAGCTAATTTAATAATATTAATCTAATACTAATTAGTACTCATTAATTATCATATTAATGAGTCATTCTTGACAGGGTTTTACAACAAACCCGGATTGTCAGTGGCAAAACATGTGGAATCGTACAAAGTTGTAACAATTCAAATTTCCATCAAGCACCTTCAGTCGATATCGTAAATTAATTAAACAAATATGTCGGTATTTTAAATAATAAAAACAGATTGATAGTTGGTAAATACGGTGAGCGAAACAGGTCCTGATCGTAAAATATATTGTTGAAACGAGTACTAAAATTGTGTTTAGATTATTTAAAATATCATGTCTTTCCATTAAGAATGGACAGTTAACACCTTAACGAACCTCTTGTAACGAGCACCTCTTTTAATGAGTAATTCGCACAACGACCAAAGCAGATTATTATAAAAATTCTCCCTTAACGAGTGATCAATAAAAAACTTCTAAATTATATTTCTAGGGCGCAGCATTGGTCGGAATGGCCTGGTCAGCAGCAGGAAGTGGTGCTAGGGCCGCGCTGCGAGATTTCCTGGCGACGTACGCCCGCTCTGCTGCTGATCCTCGAGACCTGTGGAGGCTTCTCGGGCGTAGGGCCAAAGCTGATCTCCAAGTCGTCATGGAGAGCTGGACGGAGCAGGCTGGATATCCTCTTCTAACCCTCACCAGAGACGGCGATCTGATCACTGTGAAACAAGAAAGGTATGTGTGGGATATGTGTATGTCAAGTGGGGATCTAAAAGAGAAAGAATGAAACAGTATACACCTATCCCGTGTTTTATACGGATTGTAAAACAATTTGAACCAGTTACATTTACAGCTAAAATCATCCGCGAAGGAATCGTCGAATTGGGAAGAAAATTAGGTAGGCATTTTGTACAAAATGACTCAAATTTTGAACGGGATATTAATCAATGCTCTATTCAATATAATGACGTCCATAAAGATCTAACGAGAAATTCGAAGCAAATGTTGATAACGGATTTTATTACCGAATCTCCTCGAGGTGTTAATGTTTCTACTTCAAACACCGAATCAGCAAATATAATTTTGAGTGAAGAAAGTGACTTTGGACCGGTCACGAAGAAGAGATTGATTAATTTCTTTATGAATCTTTTGGATTTTTTTTGTTCCTCTATATATGCTTTATGTGTATTAATTAATAAAAGAATATGTTTATTTATACTTCTGAATAATTTTGTTTTATTTATGTGTTTTAGAAAACAACCAATTTATGCGTTTTTTGTGTACTTTTTGATTTACAAGGTTTTACATCATAAAACATACAATTTCTTCTCACGATCCTGTCTAACGTGTAAATCGAGGGATACGTGTATTAATATTATCACAATGTGTTGACGTTCTGAATTCTAACGTGTTGACACCAATGATTTCAGTGTGTTGATAGTTGACACTTTAAAATATAACATAATTAACTATGTTCAACTCTACTGTTCTTCCTTGGTAGAGACGCATTATATTTAAAAAAATAATAAACATTTTCAATTACATCTTAAATTTTTATGATCAGAACTGGTTTCGCTCATAATAAGCATTATCAACTGATTATTGGTCCTATTATTGTGAAAGTAGAGCTAAAAATGTGTTTTTATTATTAAAAAAATAAAAGAAAGCTAATATGATTAAAATATATACATATCTGTTCACAAATTGTACACATTTTAACGTGTTAACTGTCACTTTTCATATGATAATGAAAACTGCACTGTAAAAAAATTACCTGATGAAAAATTGTGTCTCCCAGCTTGGGAAGCGTGCATTTGGACAATGAAATTCAAAAAAGCTTGATAGATTTTTGTGTAACACTGTGTAACATAAATGTAGATCAATAGACCCACTTATAATCCATTTTTAATTTCAGATTCTTGCTGAACGCTGAAGTTCCTCAAACAAATGCCAGCCTTTTTCCATCACTGATGGCGTTAGAATTGGCACTCGGAGTGCCAACGCAATGGGAAGGTGTAGGAGAGAATGCAACGCGTCTCACTTCGTCAGGTATATTAATCCTAGTAAAGTTTACTGTGTTACTTTACGGAAGCTTATCATAACGCTGACACAAGCAGTTTATTGAGTTTGAGAAGAATCACATTGGATTCGAGAGTGAATTCAAAACATTTCAAACATATAGACAGTTCTTAAAGATAATAATATATCACGGTGAAAAAAATAGCAATGTATTTTAGCTCTACAAAATTATTTTTTGAAAATATAGTTGGAAGCTATTTCGGCTCACGCCATCGTTAGAACTATGCTTAAACGAACATTTTTTTTATCTATATATAGCTGTGTAGAAAAGGTACACAATACATATTCTCTCCTGTTTGTTTCTTGCTCGCAATGAACCTAAAAATTGTAAAAGAAACTAAAAAGGCGGCTATATCAATAAACTTATATATGGCACGAAAATGGTATATTACAGAAACAAAGAAGCACCCCGCGGAGGGTTAAGCAATGGTGATCGACAAATATTTGTTTGGTTCGTTAAGAATCCTTTGTGATAGTCGATATCTATTTTATTACCAGCTGTTCCAAAGCCGTCATCCTGCGACCCTCACTGCAAAGATGTAAACACTTAGACGCTGAGTTTTTGAGAATTTATATTAGCAATGGATACGCAAATGTTCGCTTAAGCATAGCTCTGACGATGGCGTGGGACGAAATAGCTATCGACTATATTTAAAAAATATATTTTTGTAGAACTGAAATGCATTGCCATCTTTTTCACCGCCTCATAATGGAGTTCTACCAAGTGAATCCCAATCCAACCAATAATAAAAATATTTATGTTTTCAGGTCCATCTGAGAGATTTGACGTGGCCAACGGAAACACCACACTGCCGATTGGCAACTTGACAGGAATTATCACCACGTCCACCACGACCACCACGACCACCACGACAGCCCCACCGCCACCGCCGCCCAAGGAAAAGAAGTCCAAAGACAAATACAGGTAAGCTAATCACTGTTATTTATGATATCGACTGAATGCGCTTGATGGAATTTCAATATCAAATTTGAACTGTTACATGTTTTGCCACTAACCGTCAGTTCTGTTGCATCCGTGCGATAAAATGCATAAAGATGCCGAAAGGCGAAACCCGTGTGATTGGTGACAAGGCATGTGGAATCTCACAAAGTTGTAACAATTCAAATCTATTCAGTGCGAATATAACATATGTGTAATCAAGTTTCGATATCGACTGAGGGTGTTTGATGAAATTTTATTTTTTTGGCATTTTGTACGAATCCACATGATAATAAACAATCAATAACGATCCAGGTTTTGACTTTCGGCATCTTCAGGCATTCTACGCGACACGAATGCAACAAAAATCAACTATCATTAAAATACAATATAGGAATTTTATTTATGATTTGAACCGTTCCAACTTTATAAGAGTCCACATGTTATGTTACTAACAACACGGGTTTCGCCTTTCGGCATCTTCAGGCATTCCATCACTTGGATGCAACAGAACTGACCCACCATAAACAGTTAGCATCGTCTATATACCAAACGTATTAATTACAGGAAATCGCTTACCCCAAGGCAAGCAGTAAATTGCAGCTAAAACGAATCTAATAATAATTAACACAATAATTTTCATTAACGATCTTGTTAATGAGTCATTCTTGACAGAGTTTTAAAACAAACCCGGGTCGTCAGTGACAAAACCCGTGGTACCATACGAAGCTGCAACAATTCAAATTTGATATTGAAATTCCATCAAGCGCATTCAGTCGATATCATAAATTTTCATCGAGATCTCACGTTAACGATATAACAAGAAAAAAAACTTAATAATGTCTTGCAATGAGCGTCTTAGGAGCAAATAAACAAAACGTTATGAACAAATTTTGATTTCGTTTTCAGGTACAGATGGTATGTGCCGTTGACATACATGTTGGGTCCAATTGACCCCAACGTTACAACGAATGGATCAGCGGTTTCGTCAAACGTAACAACGACCCCACCAACTGGGAGCAACAAAGGAAGGAGTGGCACCAACATGGCGGTACCTGGTACTACTAATTTACTATGGATGAACATGACTGAAGGTGAGTTCTTGATGACAAACAACATTAAGTGTTTTAAGGTCCCGTTTTTGACTGAATCATATCATCGATTTATCGATTGAATTGGCATTTACTTGGCAGAACTCCATTACAACACTGTGTAAAAATTTAAATGTATTTCAGTTCTATAAAATTTTATACGATATAATTGATAGCTATAACACTATGGTTCTGACGATAGCGTGAGCCGAAATAGATATCATATAGCACCATATCGTCGAATCAGATAAGTGGATGGGTTTGATTTAGCGCTTTCAAATTTATGATGTCGTCCGAATGTGCTTGATGGGATTTCAGTGTCAAATTAGAATCAGAACGTAGAATCGAGGTTTCACTGTAAATTGCTATTTTTTCACCGTATTATAACGGAGTTCTACCAAGTTAATACCAATTCAATCAATGAAATTGACTACTTTGTCAATCCACAGACTGTGTATCTAATTTTAATTTCATATTAAAGTTCCAATAAAGTCGACTTTCTTGACACAGTAAAAAAAAATAGCAATGTATTTAAGTTCTACAATTTTTTTTATAAGGTATAGTTGACAGCTATTTCGGCTCACGCCATCGTCGGAACTATGTTTAAACGTACATTTGCTTATCTATATATAGCTGTGAATAGAAAAGGTACACAATACATCTTCTCTCCTATTTTAACGACATAGTTTATTCCAATGCAATTTAGTTCTAGATTTTTTTTATATAGTTGATAGCTATTTCAGCTCACGCCTTCGTCAAAGCTATTAGAACTAATTCTGATGATGGTGGCGTGAGCTGAAAAAGCTATCAACTATATCTTTCAAAATATTGTGCAACTAAAATACATTGCTATTTTTTCACCGCGTTGTAACGGAGTTCTACCGAGTAAATCCCAACTCAATCAATCAACTATATTCAACTGATAAATTTTGTAGAGCTAAAATACATTGCTGTTTTTCCACCGCGTTATAACGAAATTCTACCGAGTAAATGCCAATTCAATCAATCAACTATATTCAACTGATAAATTTTGTAGAGCTAAAATACATTGCTGTTTTTCCGCCGCGTTATAACGAAATTTTACCGAGTAAATGCCAATTCAATCAATCAACTATATTCAACTGATAAATTTTGTAGAGCTAAAATACATTGCTGTTTTTCCACCGCGTTATAACGAAATTCTACCGAGTAAATGCCAATTCAATCAATCAACTATATTCAACTGATAAATTTTGTAGAGCTAAAATACATTGCTGTTTTTCCACCGCGTTATAATGAAATTCTACCGAGTAAATGCCAATTCAATCAATTAACTATATTCAACTGATAAATTTTGTAGAACTAAAATACATGGCTGTTTTTCCACCGCGCCATAACGGAGTTCTACTCAAGTTAATGCTAATTCAATCAATCAACTATATTCAACTGATAAAATTTGTAGAACTAAAATGCATCGCTGTTTTTTCTCCGCGTTATAACGGAATTCTACCGAGTAAATGCCAATTCAATCAATCAACTATATTCAACTGATAAATTTTGTAGAACTAGATTACATACAGTCGATTTTCTTGTGTTATTGTGCAGTTAAATTTCGGATTCCTCCCGGAGTCACGTGGGTGAAGCTCAACTCTGGTGGGCGTGGTCTGTACAGGGCCAACTATCCGCCCAATGAGTGGGCAGCCCTTGGGGAGGCCCTCAAGAAGGGGGCCCTCACTTCGGCCGGGGACCGGGCATCATTGATCGACGACGCCTTCACACTAAGCAGGTAACACTCGGGACATACATTTTGTTAACACACAACAAAAGGTTCTCACGTGAAATTTCACTGTGGCCGCACTATAAACATCAGCTGTCATATGGAAATGTCCCGTGGCCGCACCAAATGTGATAAAAATAGTTTCGATATTTATTTTTTATACAGTGCATTACACCAAATGATCTTTCACAATATACAGTTGTAGGTAAAATCGACCAAATTAATAAAGCAATTGTTGTTAATTCTTTATATTGACTTGATTCATGGTCAACGTATAACTTCGACCGAAATTTTTGGACAGTTTTATTATTAAAACGGTCCTTTACTTAAACTCTACTAAATGCTGGAAAAGTCAGGTGTATTCAATCAATTTTAAAATAATAATAATTTTACAAATTCATTTGTAAAAACGTATTTTTTTAAATGTCAATATTTATTATTAAACTGTTGGTGGCCGCACATGATAGCCACTGCTCTATGGCATCCTTGAGATAGAATTGCCTGAAGATGCCAAAAGGCGAAACCCAGGTCTTTAATGAGAAAAGTTTCAACAATTCAAATATTATATGATATCGAGATTTCTTCATTTTTCAGGGCTGGAGTATTGAACGCGTCGTCGGCGTTGAAGATTTGCGAGTACCTCGGTTACGCCACTGGCTCGCCGGGGGGCGACGGGGAGCAGTCCAAGGCGCCGTGGAAGGCGGCCCTGTCGCATCTGAGGCAGTGGTCGGCCCTCTTGGCGGGAGCGGCAGCCTCTCGGCCCCTAAGGGAGCACGTGGCCAATGTGCTCCTCGGAAAAAGGGTCACAAAAGCTCTGGAAAATAGCGTACATGGGTAAGAACCAAAGAGCGGGTATGATAATCTTTCAAGGCATTAATTACTTAATACGTGACTTTTTGAAATATCTTCATGCCTGTTGACAGGTAAGGAACAAAATCGTTGACAGACGTCGACAATAAGTCATATCGAATTTGAATTAACACGGTGAAAAAATAGCAATGTATTTTAGTTCTACTAAAATAATTTTGTAGAACTAAAATACATTGCTATTTTTTCACCGTTTTATAATGGAGTTCTACCAAGTGAATGCCAATTCAATCAACAAATTTGAATTGTTGCAGCTTTGTACGATTCCACATGTTTTGTCAGTCACTAACAACCCGGGTGTCGCCTTTCGGCATCTTCAGGCATTCTATGACACGGATGCAACAGAACTGACGTAAAATAAACAGTAAGCATCGTCTATATACCAAGGTATTGATTAATGGAAAACACAGACCCCAAGGCAAGCAGTAAATTGCAGCTAAAATAAATTTAATAATAATTAACACAATTGCTCATTGTGATAATTTTCATTGACGATCTTATATATAATATTATTATTTTAATATTTGTTGTAAAAACCCTTTCAAATATGATGTTAACTATTATTTGATTAATATTTTTAGTTGATTGAATTGGCATTCACTTGGTAAAACTCCATTATAACACGGTGAAAAAAATAGCAATGTATTTTAGTTCTACAAAATTATTTAAAAAAAAAAAAAAGTAGATAGCTATTTCGGCTCACGCCATCATCAGTATTAGACTATATTTTTTTTTAAATAGTTTTGTAGAACTAAAATATCATACATTGCTATTTTTTTCACCTGTAATTAATAACTTTGGTATATAGACGATGCTACCTGTTTATTTTACGTCAGTTCTGCTGCGTCCGTGTGATAGAATGCCTGAGGATGCCGAAAGACGACACCCGGGTCGTTAGTGACTGACAAAACATGTGGAATCGTACAAATTTGTAACGATTCAAATTTAGTATTGAAATTCCACCAAAGACCTTCAGTCGATAACATAAATAAGTCATATATTCTATTTATATGTCAATCCCTCTTTCAGACCTGCTGACAAGGATCTGATTGAGGCGGCAGTCGAGTTTGAACTTCCTGAAGCGGTGGAAACTGCCAAGAAACTCTTCGACAAGTGGGCAGACACAAATGAGACCATTCCGATTGAATTGAGAAGGGTAACATGTCACAATTCTTCATTTATTCTGACATCTAAATGGAATTTATGCATTACTCATTAAAATACAGTATTATATATACCCATGACGTTATTCAACCGACTTTCTCTTGGAAACGCTCACTTTTAGCAAGAGCTATGGGTTCGCTTAAGAAAAAACACGACTCTGACTCTAAAAAAGTATATTTTTGTCAGTTTTCTTCCCACCCTTCCTAGTTATGTGCATTGAACTAAAGATCAAGCAACCAATGTGGCAATGGCGGCCAATAGTCAATAAAAGATGTGATTGTTTACCGTGTATCGATTCTGATGCATCGGTCTGATGGAATGCCCGAAGATACCAAACAACGAAACCTGGGCTGTACCGTATAAATGTTAAAAAATACTATTTTTTCACCGTATCATAAATTATCACTTAAAAGTATTCGCCTGAACTGACAAAACATCTGTGTGTCAGTTCTGATGTATCCGTGCGATATTAGATTAATATAATTAAATCTGTTTTAGCTAACATTTAGTTCTGCACCTGTTAAAAATGCTAACTGTTTATTGAGCGTCAGTTCTGTTGCATCCGTGTGATAGAATGCCTGAAGATGCCGAAAGGCGAAAACCGGGTCGTTAGTGAAAAAACATGTGGAATCGTGCAAATTTGTGATAATTCAAATTTAATGACTTTTCACTAATTTTTGCTAAATTGACTCGAATGAACGAATTGTTGAAACGAATCGCGTTCAATATTGACTCCTTGTTTTTTCCAGGCTGTATACAGCGCCGGAGTAAGACACGGCTCCGAAGTAGCTTGGATGCACTGTTGGAGGACCTACAAGGCCAGTTTTGATCCAATCGAACGTGAAGAACTCCTCAATGCCATGGCCGACACGAAAGACCATTGGCTACTCAATCGGTAAGTGGCGATTCGGTCTCGATCATTGTTTTTCAAGGTATGGACCACCGCTCCAAGGCACGCCATAGTGATTCTTGAACATTTCCAAGAGAAACTAATTAATTAACTTACTGTGCCGTGAGGAATGAGTTTTTTTTAATCAAATCATTGTAAAAAAAACACAACTCACTTTTTTAGGGTTTTATCGTAAGAAATCGTGTACATAATTTGTTCGTTCTTCCAAAGTGTAGAACCAGTCTGCCAATGGTAAGAGCATTAACAATGTTCATTCATTACTTCGGATGTTGACGTATTTCATGTGGACGAAAGTGAGTTCAGACGAATGCTATTTTTTCAGTTAAAGTAGACATTTCATGAGCTTACTTGGTTGACTTTTTTGCAATCCTTATTGATTGTTTTACTGTGTATTTGTTGAATTTTTATATTTAAATATGTTAATGTGTTGCGGTGCAAAAGCAATGAATTGATGATTTGTAAGTTTTGTGCCGTGTAGTTGTGATAAATAAATAAATAAATAAATAAAACCTGCTGCATAATCCAGGGATCACAAACCATTGGCACACAGCACTTGAATATATTATCGTAATAATTGTCGACATACACGACGAGTACGTCCATACTCCTGGAAAGGTTAATGGTTTTAATGCAGAGTAAAATTATAAATAATTTATTCATGGAATTGGCATTCACTTTGTAGAACTCCATTATAACACGGTGAAAAAATAGCAATGTTTTTAAGTTCTACACCATTTTATAATGTATATAATTGATGGCTATTTCGGCTCAAGCCATCGTCAGAACTATGTTTAAACGTACATTTGATTATCTATATATAGTTGTACGTACGTTTAAACATAATTGTGCCGAAATAGCTATCAACGATATCTTATACAATTTTGTGCAACTAAAATACGTATTTTTTCACCGTGTTATTATGAATAATAGTTTTTATTTCTGAGTCTATATGTTATATGCTACAAAACAACTTAATTAAAATTTGACCTTACATTGGTCTGCAAAAACCGCTTATTGCATTTGACTGTAAAATGTGTTTTTTGTTGTGAGTGTTCATGTCCTCAATTTTCCATGTGATTAAAAAATTTCCAAACGTGTCTATCTTTTTGACAAAAAGTGACAATGTATTCTCCTTGGCAGTTACCTCCAAGCGACAATAGACCCTCGTCTTGTCACTCCGGCAGACGCGAGGATTGTTCTTTCGGCGGCGTCCAAGCGACAACCAGGCCGACTCCTGGCGTGGAGGCACATCCGGTCTAGGCCACAGCCCCACAGGCCTGACCTACTGGCCGCGGTAGCCGAGCATATGTCCAGTGCAGAAGACTATAAAGAGGTGAGATGACTCTTTTTACACTCGGTTACATGTGGGCAATGATACAGTAGAGAAGGTCAGTCACATGTAGGCAAAGTTACTAGAGAGAAGGCCAGTCATATGTGTGCAATGTTACTTTAGAGAGGATAGGTCACATGTGGGCAAAATTACTAGATATAAGGCCAGTCACATGTGGGCAGTGTTGGTTTAGAGAGGGTTAGTCACATGTGGGTAATGTTATTAGAGATAAGACCCGTAAAATGTGGGCAAAGTAACTAGACAGAAGGTCAGTAACATGTGGGCATTGTTACTAGAGAGGCGGCCAGTCACATGTGGGCAAAGATGCAAGAGATAAAGCCAGTCACATGTGGGCAAAGTTACTAGAGAGAAGGCCAGTCACATGTGGGCAATGTTACTAAAGATAATGCCAGTCACATATGGGAAATGTTACTAGAGGGACTGCCAGTCACATGTGGGCAAAGAAACTTGAGGGATAGTCAGTCACATGTGGGCAATGTTACTTAAGAGAGGATGAGTCTCAGGTGGGCAAAGTGACTAGAGAGATGACAGTCACATGTGGGTAATGTTACTAGAGGGACTGCCAGTCACATGTGGGCAATGTTACTTTAGAGAGAGTGAGTCAAATGTGGGCAAAGTTACTTGAGGGATAGTCAGTCACATGTGGGCAATGTTACTAGAGAGAATGCCAGTCACATGTGGGCAAAGTTCCTTGAGAGATAGTCAGTCACATGTGGGCAATGTTTTAAGAGAGAATGCCAGTAAGATGTGGGCGAAGTAACAAAAGAGAAGGCCAGTTACATGTGGGTAATGTTATAAGAGATAAGGCCCGTAAAATGTGGGCAAAGTTACTAGACAGAAGGTCAGTTACAAGTGGGCATTGTTACTAGAGTGGCGGCCAGTCACATGTAGGCAAAGATACAAGAGATAAAGCCAGTCACATGTGGGCAAAGTTACAAGAGAGAAGGCCAGTCACATGTGGGCCGTGTAACTTTAGAGAGGGTGAGTCACATGTGGAAAAAGTTACTTGAGGGATAGTCAGTCACATGTCGGCAATGTTACTAGAGAGAATGCCAGTCACATGTGGTAAATGTTACTTTAGAGAGGGTGAGTCGAATGTGGGCAAAGTTACTTGAGGGATAGTCAGTCACATGTGGGCAATGTTACTAGAGAGAATGACAGTCACATGTGGGCAATGTTACTAGAGATAATGCCAGTCACACGTGGGAAATGTTACTTTAGAGATAGTCAGTCACATGTGGGCAATATTACTTTAGAGAGGGTGAGTCACATGTGGGCAAAGTTACTTGAGGGATAGTCAGTCACATGTGGGCAATGTTACTTGAGAGAATGCCAGTCACATGTGGGCAATGTTACTAGAGAGAATGACAGTCACATGTGGGCAATGTTACTAGAGAGAATGACAGTCACATGTGGGCAATGTTACTAGAGAGAATGACAGTCACATGTGGGCAATGTAACTAGAGGGACTGCCAGTCACATGTGGGCAAAGTTATTTGAGGGATAGTCAGTCACATGTGGGCAATGTTACTAGAGAGAATGACGGTCACATGTGGGCAATGTTACTAGAGGGACTGCCAGTCACATGTGGGCAAAGTAATTTGAGGGATAGTCAGTCACATGTGGGCAATGTTACTAGAGAGAATGACGGTCACATGTGGGCAATGTTACTAGAGGGACTGCCAGTCACATGTGGGCAAAGTTTTTTGAGGGATAGTCAGTCACATGTGGGCAATGTTACTTAAGTGAGGGTGAGTCACATGTGGGCAAAGTTACTTGAGGGATAGTCAGTCATATGTGGGCAATTTTACTTGAGAGAATGCCAGTCACATGTCAAAACTCGGAAACCTGGAAACAGAAACACAATTTTTAACACTCATGTGACTGACCATCTCTCTAGAAGATTTGCCCATATGTGACTGACTCTTTCTAAATTGAAATTGTCCACATGTGACTAACCCTCTCTAAAGTAACATTGCCCACATGTGACTAGCATTCTCTCAACTAACTTTGCCGACAGGTGACTAACCTTCTCTAAAGTAACACGGCCCACATATGACTGGCCTTTTCCCTAGTAATATTGCCCACATGTGACTGGCCTTCTCTCTACCAACTTTGCCAGCATGACTGGCCTTCACTCTAGTAAAATTGACCACAAATAACTAGCCTTCTCTCAAGTGACTTTGCCCACCTGTTACCAGCCTTATCTCTAGTAACATTACCCACATGTATCTGGCCTTCTCTCAAGTAACTTTGCCCACATTTTACTGGCCTTATCTCAAGTAACATTATCCACATGTGACTGGCCTTCACTCTAGTAACATTGACCACAAGTAACTGGCCTTCTCTCAACTGACTTTGCCCACCTGTTACCGGCCTTATCTCTAGTAACATTACCCACATGTATCTGGCCTTCTCTCCAGTAACTTTGCCCACATTTTACTGGCCTTATCTCAAGTAACATTATCCACATGTGACTGGCCTTCACTCTAATAACATTGACCACAAGTAACTGGCCTTCTCTCTAGTGACTTTGCCCACATGTTACCGGCCTTCTCTCTAGTAACATTAATCACATGTTACTGACCTTTTCTCTAGTACTATTGCCCACATTTTACTGGCCTTATCTCAAGTAACATTATCCACATGTGACTGGCCTTCACTCTAGTAACATTGACCACAAGTAACTGGCCTTCTCTCAACTGACTTTGCCCACCTGTTACCGGCCTTATCTCTAGTAATATTACCCACATGTATCTGGCCTTCTCTCCAGTAACTTTGCCCACATTTTACTGGCCTTATCTCAAGTAACATTATCCACATATGACTGGCCTTCACTCTAGTAACATTGACCACAAGTAACTGGCCTTCTCTCAAGTGACTTTGCCCACCTGTTACCGGCCTTATCTCTAGAAACATTACCCACATGTATCTGGCCTTCTCTCAAGTAATTTTGCCCACATGTGACTGGCCTTCTCTCTAGTAACTTTGCCAGCATGTGACTGGCCTTCACTCTAGTAACATTATCCACATATGACTGGCCTTCACTCTA